>VDFB02039126.1:0-14470 GCA_007258455.2 Sequoia sempervirens
AATGCGCCCAAAAGAAGGCATGTGAGGACAAAAACGAGGGAGATGAAAGGTCACTTGTTGGTGGCGTTTGAAAGTTTTCATTCTTCTCTACATGAGAAATGCGCCCAAGCTAGTCAACAAGTCAACAAATTTTTATCCTCCTCCTAGGCCCAAATTGGCCCAAATGGGACCATGTGAAGACAAAACAAGGAAGTTGAAGAGTCATCTTTTAGCAAGTGTGATATGCGCCTAGGGTGGTGGGGTAAATACAAGGTGATATAAGTAAAGTAAGGCGTTGAAAGTGCTAAGTAATGAAAAATGTTGCTGGGCGTGGAAATGAAATATCTTCCTCAAGGTGCTAAATGCACCCATAGTGACATGAATAAAGATGAAATATCCTAGGCGTTGGAAGTGGAGATGAAGTGAAGTATGCTAAGCGTGGCTAGTTATTTCTTCCAAGTATGGGGTGCGCCTAAGGTAAGGGTGGAGATAATATGCTTGGCGTTGAAATTTAAAAGTGTCCTCTTCAAACATAAAATACACCTAAGGTGAGGGAGATGAATATGTTGGGCGTTGAGACTAAAAGACATTTTCTATGACATACAATATGTGCTCAAGGCGTTTGATAAAACAAAAAAATCTCCTAAGTGAGCATGGATGAAATAAAATTTTCCTCACAAGCAAGGTGAACGAAGTTGAAAATAAATTTCCTAAGGCAAAATTTTCAAAGTAATCCAAAATTTTTCTAAGGCAAAATATTTTCTTCCTCTAGAAAATGTGCCTAGACTCTAAGGTGATGAAATTTCTCAAGACGAGAGCAAAATTGCCGGGGATGAAGTCGGAGGATGCCAGCTACACAGGTTGATAAAGAAATTTTCAAGTTGGAACAAGAAATGTTCACAGATGTGGGGAACAGGATTAAATTTGTTGAAAATTATTTTTCCAAGGTTCAAAATTAAAGAAAATTAAATGAACCCGTTCGTTGTACACCCATGGGTCCGGCGCGTTCTGAAGAAAATTTTCTTCTGGGTATTAAGGATCTTCGATGAGAAAATGATTTCAAAGTCTTCCACGCTTCGCCAAGGCTGTCGGGATGGAGATTTTCGATGGGCACTCAAATAATGAATTTCCTAAGTAAAAGTTTGAGAAATTTTCTAAGGCAATGAATAAGTGTGTTTGTGAAGATAAAATGCCCCGACAGATGAATTTGAAGTTGGGTGCCTAAATAATTTTTGATCAAATTCTGGATGAAAACATTTTTCTCGAGTCTGAGTTGGATGAAATATCAGAGTGAAGTGCGCCAGGCAGAATGCAAGATGGGTTGGAAAATTGGCTAAGGCATGAAGAATTTGAAAGCAAAGTTGGCTGTTGAAGGCGATGAACGCTTGGAAGTTAGAGCGTGAAAATCCTGGTAAGTAAGTTGAATTTATATTATGAAGTGTTCTAATGCTCTTCTCCTTGCTTGTTTTGCAAGAGAAACGTCGAGATCAAGCGGTGGTGACTTAAGTGATGAAGCACAAAATCCAAGATTACATTTCAACCTTGGAGGAAGAAAAGTTGCGAAAATGGCTAAGTGTTGAGACTTAGTATAACTCAAGTGACAAGAAGAAGTTGAAAACGTCAAGAAGATGAGAATAGTGTGAGCGTTTCAGTTGGAATCTTCTAGAAGAGTGGTGAACATTAATGGCTCATTGTTACCTCCTCTTGGTGGCGGTTTTTAAGGTGGTCTTGTTTTAGGGCTGGTGGCACAATCCAAGGCCATCCGTGCAGGTTATATCTAAACCGTCCGTTGGACTTGGCCAACTATAAAGGAGTCCCCTCATTTGTATCGTTAGAAGTGGGGTGGTCGAGGATTGGATAGCGAGGAGAAGGGTAGAGAGGGTGATGAGTGAGAAAGTAATGTGGTTTAGATTGAAAAGGAGAAAGTCTTCGCTTTGGATACTTTGTAAGTTGTCATGTAATAACTTTCATAATAAAAAGAATTTTCATTGATGGTGATTTCTTCTTTGTTATGAGTAGTTGTTGAGGCTTCTTAGGTCTTCAATTCCACATGCTTTTGTCTGGAAGTAGCTTAAAGTAAAGTGAATTTCATTTCATGCAAATGCTTAGTAATTGTGGAATGTGGTGCTCGATTTGAACAAGACTTCGTTCGTCCATACCACTAGCGGGCTCGCTAACGGTGGGTTCGCCCTGCGTGGTCAACTGGATTTACTTTTCAAACTTAACTTCGATTGTGACTCACGTGTTCATATGCATCGTCTTGATGGTGCTTGCATGTTGTGTTATAATTTGAACACCTTTTGCTACTCCTCTGAAGATTGCACCGGTTTTGTGGAAGTTGTCCGAAGCGAGGCAAAGCAAGGCTCGGTTGAAGCTTGTGAGAATTGATCGCCATGTCCCACGCCTTAGAGTAGATTAGAACTTCTTAGGCCCTACACTCTTTTAAATTCAGTTCATTTAAGTTGGGATTAGAAACTTGTGCTCACTTGCCAAATCATTGAATTACATGAAATCTCTTAATCCGCCTTTAATACATTTATTAATTTATCAGAACAGTGTGTAAGTCCCCTTTGAAATACCAGCAAAATCACATCAAGCCAGCGGACTATTCGCATTTGGGAACCTTGGAGTTAAATGTATGATCTATCTCGCCAATCTTAGCATGCGAGCTTTGTTCAAGAGAGGATAGAAGCGTGCGTTGGCGACTTTGTGCATGTGTTGGTGTAGTAGCAAAACCCGTCAACGGATCCTCAATACAAGCAGGGGGCAGCAAAGCTTTGGGATGTAGCACCCAAGTCTGTTGACTTGGATGCAACCATTCAAGATCTTGCTAGAGCCACTATGGATGATGTGGATGATAATGATGACATACTACATGGTGCATCTAGTGCAAGTGGAACCGCTTTGGGTTCAAATGATGATGATCTTGAAGTTGAAGCCGCTGAAAATCCAAGTCACGATGATTTTCATTTTTTTGATAATCCTTTTGATGATTGATGAACAATGAACATTGAATCATGGTTCATGAACTACATTTTGCAATTCAGTAATTGTGATGATTTCCATTGGAATCGTGAACATAGACGTATATGATATCATTGATATGGCTTATTTGAATATTTTTCAACTATCAATTGGCATTTAATATTTATCTTTGGCATTTGGCATTGATCAGTGATCAAGTATCGCTGATAAATGATTTAGTTTTACAATTCTGTATATTTCTCTTATTTTTTTGTATATATAATACATATATATATATATACCCAAACCCCTAATAAAAAATTTCACATACCCACATACCAGGTTCTCATACCCGCACTCGTCCCCGAACCCGAACCGGTAACTTAGCTTAATACTTATAATTTTTAAATGTTTTATTTGTAGATTTGTGGTGGTAGGCTTATGGTATTCAAACACCAAATCTTCAGATTCTAGCCATAGATTTTTTGTGCCATCCCTACAATGCTTCTAGGAATGAGCATAATTAGAGACTATTTGAAAGCATTCACATCAAGAAGAAAAACAAGTTGACCCAATGAATGTCTCAACAACATTCTCTCCATCTAATACAGCCTTAACCTTCAAACCAAAAACATAGAGAGGAAGGAGTTTCATGATGCCGTCAACTTGGATCACATCAATCCATATTCAAATTGGATTTTCAAAAAAAAGCATCAAAAGTGGAAGCATTGGAAAATGACATAGTTGAGGTATCATTAACTCCTCAAGGTGATTCACATTTACCTTTTAGTTTGAGGCTGGATACTAGTAGTACTAGGAGAGAAGTAGTAGACTGTAGTTGACTGTTGTACAATATACAATATTTGAAATTCTAAGTGTTCAACTTTGGAGAATCATATGACATATGTGATCATTAATTTATGACAAATGGACAATCAAAATAGACTTGTGTATTCTTACTATTCATTATTTATGTGTTGCAGCACTAATTTAAGTTTATTTTGTGTATTCATGTAAAAAAAATATATTTTAATTTGTCACATTCCGAATCCAAGTCAAAATTTTGAGCTGCTGATCTTTTTTCTTACTCCAAGTTCTCAAACTATGATAACAGTAATTTGTGAAAAAATGTAGCTGAGAAAATAATAAATTGTTAGAACAAGGTCAAGCTGCTTTATTCTTCTCAAAACAATCAAATAACAGCTCACTCCAAAAATTCAGTACAGTTCACCTTCTGTTGATGTATTGTCTAACAAATAGCCAACATGCATATTTCCCAGCTACAATATTGGGCAGGAAGACATTAAGAGGTTCTGAGGACTTCTTGCAGAAAAGAGCAGCGTTGAAATATTATAGGGGAATCTTAGGTTAAAAAATTAATTGGAAACATTAGAAAATTTTGTGGTCACTTGTTTGTTTATTTTTTACTATGTACGATAGCATTTCTTTTATAAGCAATGAACAAGGAATGCATATTATTGCTTACATTTTGTTTTTCAATAGTCTACATGGATAATTCACACAGCATTGGGAAACAATTCTTTAATGAATGTGAAGAAGAAAATTAACCAAAAAAATAGCTTCCTAATATGCTAGAATAATTTTCTTGAGTCTTCTCAGTTATTTTCTAAATCCCTTTTTCTAGTTTTTTCTTCTTCATTTCTTCCTCGACCATTTTTAAGGGTTGGGCTTATCCTCTCACCTGCCTTGCAGATTGTAAACCAAGTAACAATGTTAATATAGATATTTGGCAGCAACCTCTACATCACTTCATTTTGTATTTTCCATTGGTAAAATGAAGCATGCAAATGTGTTCCATTGGCAAGAAATTATGAAAGTATAAGATACCTATGCTATATTCCATATCAGTTAAATAGTGACTTATTCAAACTTGAGAAATTGTATCCATACAAGTTGACACCACATACCAATAGTGCTCTTGAGAGATCTTCTCGTGTTATTCCTATTGAGTCATTTGGAGGCTGCTAGCAAACACAAAGATCTCAATTAGATTTCCTTTCTAGAAGTCTAAAGTACTAAAGCAAGAAAATAATAAAATACAAACTTAGTTGATCTTATAATTTTCATAAAGAGGGGTCTTGAGAGAGGCTCAAAACATCAGAATGAAAAACATTACGATGGTATCCAAATACATGATATTATGTCTGATTGCGAAAATCTAAAAACTTTAAAATACACAATTTCCAAAAATTTGCCAAAGCTAGGGCATACTTGCACATATTTAGTTGTATACCGAAATTATGGACCAAATACCAAGAGTAAACATATCAAGAAGAAATGAACAAAATCCCTCAAGAGGTAATGAATTTTCAAAATGTTAGAATATAAGGCTTACAATTTGTAATAAAGTCACCTTAGTGACTTGGTGGTGTTTTACTATTAAAGTTTTTAATTTTCAAGTATGTTAGTTTTGTGTTAGATGTAAGGCGGTTTAGGCAGTTGCATTTTTCAAAGACTTTATAAAAGCCATATTTAATGAGTGTAAAATTCATCTCAATGGACTAAGGTGCCCAAAACTACCAACTGCAATCCAGCCCTTCATTCCACTCAGATGTCATTCCAAATGCAAAGCATACTAACATGGCACATTTCCTCGGCCAAAAAGAAAAGAAAAAGTAGTTGGGTTTAGTGGAATAGGATATCAATGAAGAAAGTAGCCTAACTACTAGACCCTAAGTCCAAGTGCATATGTTTTCCTCTAGTCAAATGTTCCCTCATCGCACAAGACCTTATGCTTTGTTCAAGGGCACTAAGAGAATGTTTGCCCACATTTCTTTCCTACATCTCCTTAAGAACTTGTCAACCCATTGGATTGCTTTGATGCAAGCATTACCACTTAGGCATTTGAGCAACATTACTTCACCAATTGAGGCCCAAGTAAACCATACAGACTTAGATGTACAACCACACAAGGACCTTCAAAATGCAAGTTTCTTATTTGATATAAAGCAAATAATGTTAGATGCAAAGATTTCTAGAAGAGGAAACTCTACTTTGTACCTCCAAGTGTGGGTTTACAACAATTACATTAAGAACTAATGGTCGTTTATAGTGCTAAAATTAATGTACTCCCCTTTTCTTACAAAAAAAATGATACGAAGAGATTAACATCACAAGTACCCATAACACACTTAGGGGGTATGATAACCTCAAAGAAACTACCATAGGCAAGATTACCCACCTACTTACTCTCAGACCCAAGACTGTCCCCTTATATTTTTCTGCTTTTCATGAGGACACAGTTAATAACATGTTGTTGGAAGGGTTATTCCCTCCACTCTATTCAAGGAGGATTGTTTGCTACATTTGGAGCGAATCTACGTTGCTAGAGGAGATCCCAACCCCTTCACCATGGTTAAATCTGATCAAGCCAACGATAGTGTGGGGATTCATACTGATTATGAAATCCCTACAAAAGAATTGACTATAACTCCTTCCATGCAAACCAATCCTATTAAGAAGTGAGGGATTCGTAAAATCAAGAATAAGAACCAAGATGCATCTCAACATTAGAAAGGAGAGTATTCTTGTAATGTTGAACCTATTTCAACCAAGACAAGTGCAAAAATTGTTGGGTTGCTGGCACAAGATCAGTCCTTTGCTTTTACTTCCAATGCATATTCAATTGGTACTTACTTTCCTACTTGAATAGTAACCATCCTTGTCAACAAAATTAAAGGCATTTGAATGGTTCAGATTTTAGACCTCAAGGAGCAAGCCTTTCCCAAGATTGAGCTTCCCTCTTTTCCTGATAACCTTTAGACTCTTCATTTCAACAAGGCCAAATGAAATGCAAGAGCAGGACTAAGCATAATCCTAACTTTTCCCAAGGGCGAGATTTTCCCTTTTGCCTTCCAACTGGTCTTTTATTGTAATAAACACATAGCCTTCTATGAAACCCTTTCTTTAGGCAGTATGATCACTAAACACCCAACTCTTAAAAACTTTAGGGCGTCTGGAGATTCACATTTGATCATTAACAACATTTCCAAAGCTTGTCTAAATAAATTCGGAGTATTTACAACTTTATATGGATGTTGTTCTAGACCGCATCCATCTATTGAAGCTATCCAAAGGGAAAGTAACCAACTAGCAAATTCTATAGCCACTTCACATGACATAACCACCTTGCAAACAGCCACAAATAAAAATCTAATTAGTGTAATTTCAAAAAAAAAAAAGTGAAAAAATTCACCAACAATAAGTACTCTTTCAACCTTGATGTTTTCATTGGTTTTATCAAGTATCAATCTCATCAATCAGGCCCAAAAAATAAAAATCCTCATTAAAACATAAAACTAAATCAAAATTCAAACTATGCTTATCTATTCCACCCATCCCAACGATCGTTTCTATACTTGTTTCAAATCATTTGCCCCAAGCGATAATTGCAACTTTTTTACAACCTAAACCAATTCCATACATACAATTATCATCTCATGCCCTCCCTATAATCTATTTTCGTGCTCAATTTGATTACTAGTGGCCCACATGGAAAAGCACGTCCCACTAAGACTTGGCCATTATGCCATGTGTATGCCTTATTTTGACATCAATAATGCTATGTAAGAGAATGTCTTCACATGAAGGATGTTTAAGAGCATCTATGACAAAGATGGTGGTGTAAAGAAATATTAAGATTTGTAAGGACATGATTGTAGGGGAGTTACATTGTTGACTAGGAACCTTGATCAACTTTATGACACATGTTATGATGTGTTATAGAGCATATTTTGAAGGAGATTATTGAGCCAAAATGGAGTGCCCAATTCGGTGAGTTATGAAGCATTATGACAGCATAAGAGATCTACAATTATTAGCATGTTGACTCATCCTGCTGGGGGGACTTGGAATCTGAGTCATAGATTTGGGCATCATATTTGGGTTGTGGTATTGGCACATGATTTATAGTTTAACATTTATAGTTCCTTGTATTTGATTTCCTTTATATTGCGTGCTTGCATTGGAGCTAAATATGAGTTGTTTGATTGACCTACAAGTACTATTATGTTGTAAGAATTGCTCCAAAATCCTAATGTTAATAAAATATTTTAAAGCTTGAGATTAGTATTGTGACATCATAAATGTTGAATAATACAATTGGTTTTGCTTTGGAAAGGGGTTTTTCTTAAGAAAGGGTTTTCTCCAAATAAATCATCTTGCTATGGCATAAACTTTTTTGTATTTTTCTATAACTATGAAGATTAAATTTTTTTGCACATCTCCCCTCAACATTTAGTGTAGGAAGCGTATTCCATACCATTGCTTCCTTTCAAATGGTATTAGAGCCCAATCACCTTGGATTCTAGGTGTTATGGACAAGGTTTTTGTGCTAATCTTGGATTGAGTGGGAGCTTGCATAGAAGGAAATCTTGTTCCAAGAAAAGTGGCAAGCACATCAAGGATAGAGATGTAGAGATTCACAACCACTAACATTGAGTTATGGAAGATCAAGATGGAGGATATGCTAATAGCTGGAGATTTTTGGTTCGTTGTATCCAGATCTAAACCCACTCAAACTAACTGAGACATATTTGACAAAAAAACATGGTATTATTACACTCTACTTAGGAGGTTCATTGTTGTTAAATGTACATGAAGAAGCCACTACACAAGCCCTTTGGAAGAAGTTGGGGGAAATTTATCACACTAGATCCCTGGTGAATAAGCCTTTTCTGAAAAAGAAGTTGTATACCCTCAATATGGAGGATGGTGGTTCTATAGCTAAGCACATGAACACATTCAATACAATCCCAGTTGCACTCTGTTAGAGTGAAAATGGAGGATGATCTTTATGACACTTCTTTGTTCTTTGCTAGACTTGTGGAATCACCATGTGGTGGCCATTGGGAGCACTACCTTTAAGCTTAAGATGGATGAGGTAGTGGCTTCATTACTTTCAAAGATGCAAAGAAAATCTTTCGAATCAACCAAAGAGGCCTGATTAGCTTGTGGAGGACTAAAAGAGAAAAGAAACAAAAAATAAAAGCCAAGATTCAAATCTCCTAGAAAGTCCAACTCTAAACGTTGGAATTGTGGCAAGCTCAAGTACTATTGTAGAGACTAGAAAGAGGAGAAGAAAAAGAAAAATGATTTAGATGATTTTGAGAAGTCCTTTCAAGATGATGCAGATGCCTTTGTCACAGCTTGAGCAACACATGCATCAAAAGGTGCATGATTCACTAACTCAAGAGCTTCCTTCCATATGTCCTCTAATCAAGAGCAGTTCTCTAAATCTGAAGAATATGATGGCAAGAAGGTCTACTTTGGAAATGACTCACCTAAAGATTTTTGGCCATAGAAAAGTTCTTATTGAATTCCCAAATGGACATGTGAAAGGGATCAATGGTGTTCTACATAACCCTAGTTTGGTATAGAAACTATTATCAATGAGAAAACTTAATGATGTGGGTTTGCAAGTTGTTTTCTCCATTAGAAGGTGTAAGATGGTGTGAGGAGCTATGATGCTCGTTAAGAGTGTTTTTTCTCTATTCTTGTAACAAGGAGATTTGCAAAATCCACACTCTCACCATTGTAACCAATAGCAAAGAGGAGTGTTGTAGCTACTTCCAATAGCAATGCTTTCTAGGTATCTAAGCAAGCTCTTGCTTTAGAGAGTAAGTTACCAATGGATTAGACAAAGTTATGGCACCAAAGAATGGACCACATAGGTGAGAAGAGTCTCAAAACCTTGAAAAATAAAAATCATGTAGACAAGCTAACTGATTGTGCTTGAGTTTGATTTCTATGAATGTTGCATATATGGTAAATAAAACCATATTTAGTTTTACTTGAGTTCTCACAAATCTTTTGGGGTTTTGGATTTAATTTATTTTGATATATTTCGTCCTTTTAAATGTTCATTTTATTTCTAGTTCTTTGTAGTATATATCTTTTATAGATGATTATTATAGGACATGGGTGCATTTCCTCAAAAGTAACTTTGAAGTCTATCATCATTTTCAGAAGTTTAAAGCTCTTCTAGACATTTAAACTTGTATAAGAATAAAGGTTGTGAGAACTAACAATGGCAATGAATTTTGTTGAGTAGATTTTCATAGATTTTATAAAGAGCGCTAAGTCGAATGACACAAGACCTGCCATCAACAATTGTATTTGTGAGACTCCTTGTTGATCTACACCCACCAATTGAAAATTTCGTGGCCAAATGGTCAGCTTACTGAGACTTCTCCAATTGTCTTTTGGAAGTACATTCACACTATACCCACCATCAACAATTATATTTGTGAGATTCCTTCCAAGGATCTCCATATTCACCACTACTGCTTTCTTTCCCATGTTAAATGTCAGTAACATTGGACCAATCACATGGTCGCCCGAGAGCAGAGGTTCAATATTTGGTTCTTCTTTCTCACCAAATTCTAATTGGGTCGTAGCATGCACTGTCTCATTCTCCCTTGATACAACAACATTTTGAAGTTCAAGAATGCATTGTAATAAATCCACTACTTTAACTAGTACAATAGCTTGAAATACTTGTTGTGAAATATTTTTCTCGGATTGTAATTGATTTGCTACTGTACTTGCATTTGCATTTGAGTGGCATCATTTGTTATCCATAGCATTCTGCATTTCAGCCCTTGCTTCATGAAGCCTTTCTTTTTTTGTAGGTGACTCCGGGTACACAACCCTCTTTGCTTGGGCATGAGTAATGGCCAATACTTCATTATGCCTTACATCAATCATGTTGACACTAACCTTTTTCTTTGAACATTCAATTTTTTCGTGGTTTCCAAGTCCACACCATTTGCACAATGTTGTACCCCAAATTGAAATTTCTGCTACACTTAGGCATTTTGAAGAAATGAGTAAAAGTCTTGTCAAAATCGTCAAAAAAGGTTAGAATTGGGAATTTGCATGTCTTGCATGAGGGTCAAAAACTCGAAATTTTCAAAATCTGACGAGCAGGGTCTGCTAAGAGCAACCAAATCTACAAAACCCAAATCTCAATTTTTCAGCCCTAAATTTTAGGAATATTTTTGGGTTTTTCTAGGTTTTTCTGGGTTTCTTTTGAAACGGATGCTGGCAAAATTTTTCTAGAAATAAAGAAAATTTCTAAAATAGAAAGTTTAGCCAGGGTTCAAAGCGATTTTGATTGGTTGAAAATACTTTCCTCATTAAGAATTTTGGTCGAGTTAGAATGCGTAAAAGATCGGTTTTCCCTAGTGGGTGCAATTGCTTTTTTGAAGCTTTTTCACTGGATTAGGTTAGTTGGGGGCCGGGTTGGTCTGTGAGCGATGCGTCGTCGCGAACCAAGAATTTTTTTAGGGGTTTGGAGTATAGATGCGTGTGTATATATATATATATATATATATTAATAATTTAATATATTATAAATATATATATATGTATTATATATACAAAAATAAAGAGAAACATAAGAAATTGTAAAACTAAATCATTTCATAGTATGATACTTGATCATTGACCAATGCCAAATGCCAAAGATAAATATTAAATGCCAATTGATAGTTGAAAAATATTCAAATAAAATTACTGAATTACAAAATGTAGTTCATGAAACATTGAAAATTTGAAACATGATTCAATGTTCATTGTTCATATGCTCATCAATCATCAAAAGGATTGTCAGAATCATCATGACTTGGATTTTGAGTGGTTTCAACTTCAAAATCATCATCATTTGAACCCAAAGCGGATCCAACACCATGTGATATGTCATCAATATCACCCACATCATCCATAGTGGCTCTAGCAAGATCCTGAATGGTTGCATCCAAGTCAGTAGACTCGGGTGCTACATCCCAAAGCCTCGCTGCCCCCTGCCTGTATTGAGGATCCTTACGTGACAGAAGACGCAAATTGGAATGAATATACACTAAGTCTTCAGCTCTTTTTGCAGCCAACCGGTTACGCTTCACTGAGTGGATAAAGGAGTATGTACTCCAATTCGTTCATTGGCGAAGCTTGCAACACGGAGAGAAAACCAACAAAATTAAAATAAAATAAAAAATGCAAGATAAATTCAAGAATGTTAAGTGTTAAATTTTACAATACAAGTGGCAAAAAAAAAAAAACTTACTTGTAAGAGGATCTTGATTGCAAGAGGTTGGAGGTACATATAATCTTGACCATGGAGGTACCACCATGTAAGAGCATCCATTTTGTATTGGTCTCTAGCAACAGAAGCGGTATGATTTTTTGATTTTCCTGTGACAAACATTCCAAATTCTCTCATGACACTTGCATGCACTTCTGGATCACTGAACATTCTACTAAATGCCGTCTTATACCCATTAGCAACTTCAGCATCTCTATATGGCGGTATTCTCCCTGGGATAGAAAGTACTTCAGTGGTATAGTACCTTGGAGATAGGGCATATGCAAGGAGGTGCAATGGAGTTGTCATCTTGTTCCAGCGATGAAGAACAATTGCTTCCACCCTTTTGTACAAGGTGTCTTCAGGATCATTCTCTTTTTTTTGTATTTCTATTTTTATTTTTTCCAACATTGTGTCCATGCTATCATAGACATCCCCAAGCATGGTTCATCTGTATCAGCAAACCGAAGCATAGACATGATAGGTTCGGTGAATTCCAATACATAATTCACACGATCCCACCAATCGTCATTCAAGATCAATGCCTTGACTTTTTGGGCCCTCTCTGAACTTGATTGCTTCCATATACTCCATTGGTTGCTAATAACCATTTGACTCAATGCATCTTTCACCTTCACAAGTCGTCTCAGAACAACTGTGTGAGATGCAAACCGGGTCTCGGCAACCTAAGAACATGTTAATAGTAAGTTAATGACACATTTAAAATATGTAAATAATGCAAAAAATTATTTTATTCAATTATGTAAAACATGACATAAATGATAAATGAAACTAAATATATTAAATTTTAAAATTTACCTTCAACAATTCCAATGTTGAAAAAGTTCTGAAAATTGCTTGTGACATATGGTGGTTTGTCACAAACATCTGGATCTCCTCAGACTCCTAGTATATTTCTTTCACCCACTCTATTTGGGTGCCAATTGCTTGCATCACCAAATTGAGGGAGTGTACAGTGCACGGTGTCCAAAAGATGTGCTCATATCGGGCCTCTACCAAAGCACCTGCAGCCCTGCAAACTTTTGCATTGTCCGTAACTACTTGGACAACATTTTCACTACCCACCATCTCTATGGAGTCAATGAGAATCCTGGAAATGAACATTGCATCTTTCACTTGCCCTTCACAGTCAACCGCCCTCAAAAACATTGCCCCATTGGGGGACACTGCAATAACATTAATCAATGGACGGTTTTTGCAATCTTTCCATCCATCGGACACAATAGATACACCTGTTTCAACCCAAGAATCTCTAATTGGTTTTAGTTGGGCCTCTACATATTTCCTCTCTTTTTGCAATAAGGTGGTACGCACCTTTTCATACCCAGGACTTGTGAAATCAGGAGGTGCACTATTTATTGCTGACACCATGTCCTTCCAATATGGTGATATCACCAAGTTGAATGGAAGACCATTGGCATAGAGGCAACGTGCAATTTTTTCTTCAGCAATATCTCTTGCCTCCATTTTAAATGCTTTCTCTAATGGACCTCTCTTGCGGGTGGTGGTTTCTAGTTCTTCATCTTCTTCTTCCGTAGAGGGTATAGACAAGAAGGGATGTCTAGAGGGCCTAACTATCTGATGAGTGGGTAATGTTTGTTTTTTCTTTTCGGAACTATAACTAGTTTGTTTTCCTCTTGCAATTGAATTGTCGGCATCTTCTTGTTCTTTTATAAATCCTGCTATTTGTACAGTAGATAACCCCTTCTTCTCTGGACCCACACACATGTTAATCCCTTTACCACCAGGGCCCATAAAATGAAGTTTTACTCGGTAGTAGGAGCTATTATATTGTGCATTGCAAAAAGTACACTTCCAAACAAACCCCCCACCTCCAGGAATTTGTGAAATTCGTGTGGTATGTCTCCATAAAGGAGATCCTTTATCAATTTTAAACTTTTGGCTTCCATCCCCACCCACTGAACGTTGACTACTTGCCATTGTTGCAATCTATAAAAAAAATGAAAAAAAAATATATATATTTGAAAAACTTCTTCACAAACTTGAAAAAATTCATCAAAAACTAAGAAACTTAAAAAAAATCATCAAAAGATTGAAGAATAGGGTTTAAATGCATACCTTGAACACTTAAATCTCCTTTGTAGAATCTATTTGCCACTCCACAATCGATCTCCTTCAAATGCAATCACCTCCCTTCAAAATGCTAAGATGGACACAAATTATGGAGAGAGCAAAATGAGAGGTAAAAATGAAATGCTTTAGTGTTAAAATGCCTCATATTGGGTCGTTTTAGGGTTTTGTAGCAAAATAGAAATTAAAAAATTGCTTTTTATTCACTTTTGGGCCCACTTTTGAAGTCTTTGGAGCGTGGGTTATGAGGGTTAAAGTGCGTGGAGTGAGTACCCAGTCAGCATTACCCGCGGGCACGGTACCGAATGCATA
>VDFB02039127.1:0-52765 GCA_007258455.2 Sequoia sempervirens
CAAAAAGCCACCTTGCCAAAAAAGTACAACCACTTACTAACTTCAAATACAATACAAAAGGGCTCTATACTACAGCTCACACGATTTAGCTGCCCTTCTATTTGTCATGCAAGGTTAGTCTTCAATTTCAATGGCTATAGTCAATTATTACATGTTTGCATTTGTGGGTTTCATTATGCTTACCTAATAATGCATTTTCCTTCAAATCAATAGGTGGATTGTAATCTCTGAACTAGAGATTGCATGCACAAAACATGACGTCATAGGTGATCCCACCTTTCTCTACAAAGAAGAAGACCAATCTATACAAAGAAATGTGGAGGTTTCATTTGACCCATCTACAAACTCAGATGGAATTGGCACATCTACATTGTCACCTCAATCTATACAAAGAAATGTGGAGGTCTCATCTGACCCATCTACAAACTCAGATGGAATTGGCACATCTACAAAGTCACCTCCTAAGCGATTGATGTTTGGAATTCATGCATCCCTACTCAAAAAAAATGATATTGCAACTATCACGCCTATGAAAAGCTTAAATCCTTTTCAAACAAGGTGGACAATAAAAGGCCGTGTAATTATGAAAAAAGAAATCCACCAATTTAACACAAAGAAGGGACATGGCCAGGTATTCAGTTTTGACATCATTGATAGTGAGCACACTGAAGTACGTGTTACGTGCTTCAATGAAATTGTTGACCTTCATTACATGCATGTCCAAGTTGGTTCTGTATATACATTGTCTGGTGGAACTGTCAAAGCAGCAAATAAGTTCTACAATAAATTGAACAGTGAAATAGAAATCACTTTAATGGATGATTCAAAAGTCCTTCTTTGCAATGACGATCTCCTCATTCCAGCACATCAATTCTCTTTTACACCCATTACTGAGATTATTAGTAAAGCTAATAGTTCCTCTACTGATGTTATTGGAATTGTTATATGTGTCGACTCTGCCTCAACAATACGAAGAAGAGATGGGACAGAGGTCTTAAGGAGGAGCCTCAAATTAGTAGACTCCTCTACATCCAGTATCAATGTTACTTTGTGGGGTCGAACAACTCAAAAGGAAGGTTCTAAACTTCAAGAAATGTACCACCTACAAAAGTCAACTATTCTTGCAATAAAAGATGCTCGTGTAACTGAGTATAATGGTAAGGTCATCAGCACTCTAGCCACCTCTCAATTGTTTATTAACCCTAATATCAAAGAAACAGAAGAGTTACATTGTTGGCTTACAAAGAATGGAAATGAAATTACCATGCCAACAACAACACTTCTAGATGAACCTCTTGTTCTTACACGGAAGAACATTGCCAGCATCCAAGGACATTGTTTAGATCTAGCACAGCCCTTGCAATGCATTCTCAAAGCAACCATTGTTTTCATCAAATCAAATTCATTTTGTTACCCAGCTTGGCCTACTGAGTTTGAGGGAAAACAATGCAAGAAAAGACTTGTACAAAATAATGAAGGAAAATGGTACTGTTCAAAGTGTCAAGCTGCCTTTGAAGATTGCAATTATAGATATGTTCTTCAGATCAAGCTTGAAGATCACACAGGTGCTCTATGGGCAACTGCCTTTGAAGAAGCTGCAACTAAACTCATCGGAATGCCTGCAAAAGAACTGTATCTACTTCAATTCAATCAGGAAGCAGACACAACTAGTGAACAGGTCATACAAAATGTCCTATGCAAGCAATACATCTTCACCCTATCAAGCAAAAATGAAACATACAATAATGAAGCACGGCTGAAAACAACTATCTCAGAAGTTGATATAGTTGATTTCACAAGCGAGAGCAACTTTTTGTTGAGTCAAATAGCCGAGGTCTGAACTGGGAACCCACCCAAAAGGCAAAGTTGCGAATCCCAATTCTCAAGATGAATTTGAAGAAAAAGAAAAATCTGTGTAAAATCCAAATTTGTAAATATCCTCTCACGATCTGTGTGAAATCCAAAATTGTAAATACCCTCTAATGTAGATAAAAACCTAAACTTAAGCATTTTGAGATTGAAAGTGTTACATATGTAAATATACTACTAATGTAAATAAAAGGAATAAAGAATCTTGTTTTAAATGCTTAAGAATTGAATTTTGAATTTATCTCTTGTACAGTTTTGCACTTGTTGTTATGCTTTGATGTATGTCCCTTTATTATTACTAGATATTTGATACAATGCACATTATTATAGTGCAACCCTATTTTCCAGATTGTTTCATTTAGCATCACCAATATTCTCCACAAGAACATTGTCCCTGTTTAAAATGATGGAAATACCCTGGAAATACCCTGCTGCCTTCATCTGCGAAGCCAATTTCTCCAATTTTGCATAACTCTCGCATGTTTGTGGATGTGATCTATCTCCTACACAAAAACCATGTATCATTTTATGCCCTTCAGTCTTCTACACATGTTTTAAAGAAGAACATAAGTTGCAGCATTTTTACAATCCAACTGAAAAAGCAGTGTTGCTGGAATAATGAGTATATACGATCCACAGGCACCAAAGGTTTATCTGGCATCTTAGTAATAATGTTACTGACTGCTTCGATCCTTCATACAAATCAACCATATATGTAATGCAATTTCCAGCACATCTGATCTCCAGGATTTCAAAATTTTAGAAAAACGCATTACTGTTTTATTTATTTATCAAATCACTTACAATTCAACACAATTTACAGCAATTTACAGCACGTCTTATCTACAATTCTACTGACAGCTTATGTTTTCCAACTAGCATTTTTAATTGTTTACTTTGCAATGAGCAATAAAGATAAAGAAGAAATCCTTCGCTCTCTGGTTTTTTCAGTCTAGCAACATCTCAGTAACAAGTGTTAACTATTGAATATTTATACTTTATTTTCAGGGTGGACTTGCTCGTGTTCCTGAGTGATACATGGCACAGCAAGGATACTTACAGGATTGCAGCACTGGTATTTAGATTTGTGCTTTTTCATTCCACAATTTTATTTTATTTAGGACCTTATTTCAGATTTTCTTTTCTTGTATCATTGCTATCTTTGTTTGTATCTTCTTTGAGTGAGATGGAAGTGAATGTTTGTCTGTGTCTGGTTTATATCTAGAAGTTTATATTTACTGTATTCTTTTCCACTACAGATCCACAAAAATTGCAAGCTCGTAAGAGAAGTCGCTTGTACTATGCTAGACACAAAGAAGAAATAAGTGTTCGTCGTAGTATCCAACGAACACACAACTTACAAGAACCATTACAACCACTCATCAGTCACCACATAGAAGCTTCTATAAGTT
Source organism: Sequoia sempervirens (assembly GCA_007258455.2). Lineage (NCBI taxonomy): Eukaryota > Viridiplantae > Streptophyta > Pinopsida > Cupressales > Cupressaceae > Sequoia > Sequoia sempervirens. Next base: position 3,282 of record VDFB02039127.1, read on the forward strand.
TTCCCCATCAACAAACTGAAACACATCTGCATACACAAATGCCACAAAATATAGGTTCCAGAACCAAATTGGCTATTGATTGGTCTGCCAAATTTGTAGAGACATCAAAAAAAATTAGAAATAGAATAGATGCATTGTCAAGCATACAAACATATACCATCTGTAAGGAACGATACCCTGGTATACATGTTTGTTCAACAAACAACAATCCTATTTGTAGGAGATGCATTGCTGAGAAAGGCATACATCGATTCTCCATCCATAACAATATGGACCCATCTGAACAACCAAATGTGCTTAAAATTCTCACCCAAGTAGAAGAGATGCTCATTGCACGTGTAAATCCAATCTTGCAAGTTACTCATGCTCATGGTGGCCAATACAAATATAGTGGTCACACAATTAGCTTCCCTCAAGATATTAAGACAATTGCAAACTCTTTGCCACGTAGACTCAAAGACTTGGATGTGTTGATAGTCCGAAGAATTAGTACACATGGAAAGCATTATGATTTCTATGTTAGTAGGAGTCATGTTCAGAATGCACTTACATACAAAATAAAATATGATCCCTACTACAAGGATGTTGAAATCAATACTGATGCATTGGCAGTTCTCCCTAATTCAACTACAAATATTGTAGACATGCTGCATACCATGGAATGTGAAAATGAAGAACCAACAAGAACATATGTTGAATCTGAAAATAATCCCAATGATGAAGAAAATGAAACAAAATATTCAACATCATTCATGTTTAGCCTACCAAATAAACCTCGTGAGTTACAAATCATAAAGGAATCTATACATATAGAAAATGACAACCACCCCATCATTAATTGGCCTCATCTAAGCTCAAGCCCCATCAATGAATACACTACTGAGGGCCTATTTGATATGGCATTTCCCACTCTCTTTCCAAATGGAACTGCACTACCCATGCAACCTCGAGCTAGGGAGGTGCAACTTCATGAATATGCTTTGCATCTTATGCGATACCATGACAACAGATTTGGACAGCATCCACGATTTAGATACTTCATTCTCAATCTGATGATGCGTCATCGTAGCCAAGCACTTGCATCCATGATCTAACAAACATGATAAACCAAATAGGGTCCCCAACATTGTTCTTCACACTAAGTGTAGCAGACACAAAGTGGCCTGATTTACACACATTGTTTTCATCGAGCACACCAAATGCGATTACTTCCAACAAAAAACGTACAGATAACATTATTCAAAACCCACATACCACATCCCTATATCTACATCAACGTTTCACAATCTTTCGAGAAGAGGTCATTGAAAAACTCCTCCATGCCACAAATTATTGGTATAGATATGAATGGCAACATAGAGGCTCTGCACACATACATGGATTTCTATGGCTTCAAAATGCACCAAACATGGATACCCTAAATTGGGATAATCAAATAGAAGTTGATAGAGCAAAACAATTCTTTGACAACTATGTCACTGCTACCAACCCTCGCAGTAAATCTGAAATAAACAATATCATACACCGAAACCCAATGGATGATCCATGTCTACTAGACAGGTCTCAAATATTATCTACTGACCTGCACAATGATTATGAAGAACTAGTCAATCGTGTTCAAAGACACACTAAATGTACTGAGAGGACTTGTCTACGCAAAAAAGGGAAAGAACTACAATGTAGATACAAAGCTCCTTGGAAAGAATGCATAAAATCCACTTTACTCTGTGATGAATCTGGAAACAAATCCTATGAGCCAATAAGGAACGATGACAGACTAAACATTCACAATGCCCAAATGCTATCAATATGGAGAGCTAACATAGATTGCCAACCTGTCATCTCGCGTCTACTTGTTCTCAAATACATTGCCAAATATGCATCTAAAGCTGAAAGAAAATCAGAGAGTTGCATTGATATGTTGGCAAGAATATGTGCAAATGAAAGATTGGAAGAAAACGCATTAAAAGCATATCAAAAGTTTCTAGTTGAAATTGTTGCAGAACGAGATATAGGAGCACAAGAAACTTGTCATATGCTTCAAAAACTCCCTCTTGTCATTTGTAATCGAAATTTTATTTCATTGAATGTAGGAAAAAAAGTGCTCCATCGATTGAAGAAAATAATCAATGGTAATGAGATACAATCTACTTACATACAAGCCTACATGAACCAACCAGACCACCTTGAACTCGTTTCACTAATTGAATCAGCAAGATCCTACACATACATTGGTAGTCGCAAAGGATGCAAATGGAAAATTAGAAAGGAAAAAGCAATTGTACAAGTTTTCCCTCATTTTCACACCATTCCAAAAGAAGACTGTGAGTCTTTTGAATCATTTTGTTGGAGTGAGTTACTTCTATACAAACATTTTCGACAAATAGACAAAGATATAGGCCTCGACAAAGAAGCAATTGTTCAAAACTGGAAATATATGCATACACAACAATACACTCCATGGCATGTTGACCGCATAGATCAAATGAAAGCTTCCCATGAAGAGGAAGACACCTCTGATGATGATATGGATATACAAGATGGTCTACCCCTGAATGAATGGGAGCTATTATCTCAACTAGGCCTTGCTAATAGTCACAATTTGAATGAACTTGAAATGCTTGGCCGTCGTGATTATGACAACAACAACATATGGGATGCTCACACAGTTCCTCCACATTTACACCAAACTGCAATTCAATTTGTAAACACAAACAAACTGTCCCAACAAGATCTTCAGCCAACCACCACTGTCAACAACCAACAGCATACACTATCATTGAAACAACAACTAGCACTCACAATAATTACAAATCACTTGATTCAGAATCACCCTAAACAACCACTACATATGCTAATACTAGGAACAGCAGGCACTGGAAAGTCCTACCTAATAAGTTGCATAAGAAATGCACTGCAGCCCAACATACCAACTGTAGTCAACCCACTCCTTGTTCTTGCACCAATAGGCATTGTAGCTTTTAATATACAAGCATCAACTGTACATGCAGCCCTCAAAATACCCATTCAAGAAATGCAACCACTACAAGGACAGAATTTGACAACATTTCAAGAAGACATGAAAAATATACAATACATTCTAATCGATGAAATGAGCTTGATTGGCGCAAAGCTACTATTAAAAAGCACCAGGCACCACGCAGCAAGAAAATATTGTACGGGATGGACGACACCTCACAGGAGAAGCTCATCTGCCTAAAACCACCGTCCCCAACTTGCATAAATGCCCTGACTTGTTTACAAATCACGGCACCGATCTCTGCCGTTGAAACCCTTCAAGGTTCAAAAGCTCTACAACAGCACTTGTTCATGTTGGAACAGGTAACATTCGTACCTCTTCTTGATTTAGCTATGCATTGTTTACCTCTTTTCAGCATTCAAGAAATCTAGGTCAAGGAACAGGGGACCCTATTTGATCTTTGCAACAAAGCTACCTATTTCATTTATTTTGCTCACTATGGATTAATCACCTTGTATCCTTTGCAAGTTTGACTGCCATTAACACATCAAATAATAGAACTTGTATCCTTTGCAAGTTTGACTGCCATTAACACATCAAATAATAGAACTTCACTGTTCTTCTTCAACCCACTACATTATGTTTACGGTGATATCTGAAAGTTTTAGATAATTTCTAGAAGCACCTTCTGCTCTTTAGTTCAGATCTTTCTTTTCCTGGACTGTCATTAAGTCTTTGCTATAACTCTTTGTCTACATTCTTTTAATTCCAATTGAAGATGACTCCCCTATGAACCATATTGATTGCCTTTGAACTCCAAAATATTCTACACACCCCCAAAATTGCTATTGCTCCTCATCCAATAGCTTGTTTTCCTCGAAATACCCCTGTTACCTGTGCAATTGGGTGCTTCACTTGACAGGGTTAGTTGCATAGCTGCATCATTAAGGGCGTGCATCACAAACCTTCATGACTATTGACAGGTTCAAATATTCCTTGTTTCAACCACTACAAAGCTTTCCTTTTACAGTTATGAGGATCCACTTCTACTTTTTTTCTAATTACAATACTTAGTCTCCCGCAGCCAGAACTCTCCCTCCAAAGAAGACTAAGCGTACCCTTTATGCCTTGCTAACTCTAACAAATTCAGTAAATTTAGGGCATGTGTGAGAAAATAAATGAGGCTTCTCTTGAAAAATGCTGACTTGTTTGACATTTTCTTGTCGCTGGAAAGGTCCCCCTCTGATTTAACTCCTTAAATGGAAGAAAGAAATCTTAACCTTTTCAACTGCCTCTCCCTTCTCTGCTACCATATTTTGTTCTTCAATATCTAGATGCTAGGGAATGATTAGAACTGCCAGTACAGGTGTCACAAAAATAACTCCAACTGATTTCATTATCATTGCAACATGCTTTCATATTCATACCAAACTGCCCTGACTTCTAGGACAACCTTTCTCCTACGCTGAACATTCTTCATTTCTCAGATCCTTTTGCAACAAAGCTATTTATTTCATTTCTTTTGCTCACTGTGGATTAATCTCCTTGTATCCTTTGCAAGTTTGACTGTCATTAACACATCAAATAATAGAACTTCACTGTTCTACTTGAACCCACTATATTATGTTTACAGTGATATCTAAAAGTTTTAGATCGTTTCTAGAAGCACCTTCTGCTCTTTAGTTCATATCTTTCTTTCCCTGGACTGTCATTAAGTCTTTGCTAAAACTCTTTGTCTACATTCTTTTACTTCCAATTGAAGCTGACTCCCCTATGAACCATATTGATTGCCTTTGAACTCTAAAATATTCTACACACCCCCAAAGCTACTATTGCTTCTCATCCAATAGCTTGTTTTCCTCGAAATACCCCTGTTACCTGTGCAATTGGGTACCTCATTTGACAGGGTTAGATGCATAACTGCAACATTCAGGGCCTGCATCACAAACCTTGATGACTATTGACACGTTCAAATATTCCTTGTTTCAACCAATACAAAGCTTGCCTTTCACAGTTATGAGGATCCACTTCTACTTTTAAGAGTACAGGCATGTATTTCGAGTCCGAAACTTGCCTGTTTAATATCTTTCGCCTCTGCTCAAGCTCTCAACCTTTTCAACTCCACATGCATCTTCCTCAAAAATGCAACGTATTATGGATTCAAATAACAATAATCTCAAACGTTCAGAACTTGACAAACTGAAAGATTTAAAAAAAAATGATTCAATTCTACTTCCGAAGATTCTACATTGGTTTTGCAAAATGCACTTTCCAGTTCATGAGCAACATCAAGAAAAAATCCCTTCATCAGTTTGTTTTAATAGCACATTCATCTATGCTCCCCCCTTCTGAAAACCAACCCATATCCACCTTATCAACAATTCCAGAAAGTAGACAATCTAAAGGCTCCTCCAAACAGAACATCCCCTTGCGGACTTTAACACAAGCTCTTAATTTGAGCTGGAATCCACCATCCTCTTTGGGAACACAATATTGAAGGAAAAGAGACCACAGCGGATCAAAGACTGGGTGTGAAAGACATATTCTCTATAATCCTTCAAGTTCCTTAGAAAATTCAATCCCAGTCACAAAATAACTGCAAAAGCAACAAAACAAAATCAAATCAATGAAACTCGAATTCTTTGCTACAAACGTATAAGTTTGAACCTGGTCCACATATACACATTCATGAAAGTAGGGGAATAGTGGTATTTAGCGGGCACATGAACCATGAGGTATTATCCTTAGAAAACTAAAGCTTTGCTCCAAAGTACTCCTTTCTCAGATATGTTGGGCTACAGTTACTGTTTCTTGTGATCCACACTCTCTCTTAATGCCTTTTCATCTAGGAAGGGCAGCTGTACACCAGTGGTAACATTTGACTCTATATGGTCTTACTTTTGAATCAGACACTCTGTTCAATAGTTGATGAGGTATGCTATCATCTTCATCCCTTTATGCTATTAGTACACAGAAGAATATATCAACTGATAAACATTTCATTTTCTTTTTCTGCCATACTGTATTTGTCAGAATCTAAATGAAACTGGTATTGAAATTAAATAGTAGCCATTGTCTTTTCAATGTTTTTAATATGGTTCCATTATAAATTACCTCTTACAATCAAGTACAATGAAACAAATATGTTATCTTTACAATGAATCAAGTTATTCCTGTTGTTTTACAGGTCTAGGATATTTTATTTGAAATTTCTTTCAGTCTCTATGTTTCTTGGCCTTCAGGTAGCTTAAGCTGTAATATTTGTGTACAAAGAACATTCAAATAGCATTTTTTTGCTTTAAAACCAGCAGAGAACTTATCAACCTATGCACTTTATAGGGATATTCCAGATCCATTCAGATATGTCTCTATCTTTGACACCCAATGCAATCACCTTGTTGAACAATGACACACTGGATGTAAATCCACATCTCCAGGTCTTCAGCATTTCAACATTTGGACTAGGTGTCCAATCAGCACCTAGATACAGATTAGCACTCTCTGATGGGTTGCACCTCCAAAAAGCCACCTTGCCAAAAAAGTACAACCACTTACTAACTTCAAATACAATACAAAAGGGCTTTATACTACAGCTCACACGATTTAGCTGCCCTTCTATTTGTCATGCAAGGTTAGTCTTCAATTTCAATGGCTATAGTCAATTATTACATGTTTGCATTTGTGGGTTTCATTATGCTTACCTAATAATGCATTTTCCTTCAAATCAATAGGTGGATTGTAATCTCTGAACTAGAGATTGCATGCACAAAACATGACGTCATAGGTGATCCCACCTTTCTCTACAAAGAAGAAGACCAATCTATACAAAGAAATGTGGAGGTTTCATTTTACCCATCTACAAACTCAGATGGAATTGGCACATCTACATTGTCACCTCAATCTATGCAAAGAAATGTGGAGGTCTCATCTGACCCATCTACAAACTCAGATGGAATTGGCACATCTACAAAGTCACCTCCTAAGCGATTGATGTTTGGAATTCATGCATCCCTACGCAAAAAAAATGATATTGCAACTATCACGCCTGTGAAAAGCTTAAATCCTTTTCAAACAAGGTGGACAATAAAAGGCCGTGTAATTATGAAAAAAGAAATCCACCAATTTAACACAAAGAAGGGACATGGCCAGGTATTCAGTTTTGACATCATTGATAGTGAGCACACTGAAGTACGTGTTACGTGCTTCAATGAAATTGTTGACCTTCATTACATGCATGTCCAAGTTGGTTCTGTATATACATTGTCTGGTGGAACTGTCAAAGCAGCAAATAAGTTCTACAATAAATTGAACAGTGAAATAGAAATCACTTTAATGGATGATTCAAAAGTCCTTCTTTGCAATGACGATCTCCTCATTCCAGCACATCAATTCTCTTTTACACCCATTACTGAGATTATTAGTAAAGCTAATAGTTCCTCTACTGATGTTATTGGAATTGTTATATATGTCGACTCTGCCTCAACAATACGAAGAAGAGATGGGACAGAGGTCTTAAGGAGGAGCCTCAAATTAGTAGACTCCTCTGCATCCAGTATCAATGTTACTTTGTGGGGTCGAACAACTCAAAAGGAAGGTTCTGAACTTCAAGAAATGTACCACCTACAAAAGTCAACTATTCTTGCAATAAAAGATGCTCTTGTAACTGAGTATAATGGTAAGGTCATCAGCACTCTAGCCACCTCTCAATTGTTTATTAACCCTAATATCAAAGAAACAGAAGAGTTACATTGTTGGCTTAAAAAGAATGGAAATGAAATTACCATAACAACAACAACACTTCTAGATGAACCTCTTGTTCTTACACGGAAGAACATTGCCAACATCCAAGGACATTGTTTAGATCTAGCACAGCCCTTGCAATGCATTCTCAAAGCAACCATTGTTTTCATCAAATCAAATTCATTTTGTTACCCAGCTTGCCCTACTGAGTTTGAGGGAAAACAATGCAAGAAAAGACTTGTACAAAATAATGAAGGAAAATGGTACTGTTCAAAGTGTCAAGCTGCCTTTGAAGATTGCAATTATAGATATGTTCTTCAGATCAAGCTTGAAGATCACACAAGTGCTCTATGGGCAACTGCCTTTGAAGAAGCTGCAACTAAACTCATCGGAATGCCTACAAAAGAACTGTATCTACTTCAATTCAATCAGGAAGCAGACACAACTAGTGAACAGGTCATACAAAATGTCCTATGCAAGCAATACATCTTCACCCTATCAAGCAGAAACGAAACATACAATAATGAAGCACGGCTGAAAACAACTATCTCAGAAGTTGATATAGTTGATTTCACAAGCGAGAGAAACTTTTTGTTGAGTCAAATAGCTGAGGTCTGAACTGGGAACCCACCCAAAAGGCAAAGTTGAGAATCCCAATTCTCAAGATGAATTTGAAGAAAAAGAAAAATCTGTGTAAAATCCAAATTTGTAAATATCCTCTCGCGATCTGTGTGAAATCCGAAATTGTAAATACCCTCTAATGTAGATAAAAACCTAAACTTAAGCATTTTGAGATTGAAAGTGTTACATATGTAAATATACTACTAATGTAAATAAAAGGAATAAAGAATCTTGTTTTAAATGCTTAAGAATTGAATTTTGAATTTATCTCTTGTACAGTTTTGCACTTGTTGTTATGCTTTGATGTATGTCCCTTTGTTATTACTAGATATTTGATACAGTGCACATTATTATAGTGCAACCCTATTTTCCAGATTGTTTCATTTAGCATCACCAATATTCTCCACAAGAACATTGTCCCTGTTTAAAATGATGGAAATACCCTGGAAATACCCTGCTGCCTTCATCTGCGAAGCCAATTTCTCCAATTTTGCATAACTCTCGCATGTTTGTGGATGTGATCTATCTTCTACACAAAAACCATGTATCATTTTATGCCCTTCAGTCTTCTACACATGTTTTAAAGAAGAACATAAGTTGCAGCATTTTTACAATCCAACTGAAAAAGCAGTGTTGCTGGAATAATGAGTATATACGATCCATAGGCACCAAAGGTTTATTTGGCATCTTAGTAATAATGTTACTGACTGATTCGATCCTTCATACAAATCAACCATATATGTAATGCAATTTCCAGCACATCTGATCTCCAGGATTTCAAAATTTCAGAAAAAACGCATTACTGTTTTATTTATTTATCAAATCACTTACAATTCAACACAATTTACAGCAATTTACAGCACGTCTTATCTACAATTCTACTGACAGCTTGTGTTTTCCAACTAGCATTTTTAATTGTTTACTTTGCAATGAGCAATAAAGATAAAGAAGAAATCCTTCGCTCTCTGGTTTTTTCAGTCTAGCAACATCTCAGTAACAAGTGTTAACTATTGAATATTTATACTTTATTTTCAGGGTGGACTTGCTCGTGTTCCTGAGTGATACATGGCACAGCAAGGATACTTACAGGATTGCAGCACTGGTATTTAGATTTGTGCTCTTTCATTCCACAATTTTATTTTATTTAGGACCTTATTTCAGATTTTCTTTTCTTGTATCATTGCTATCTTTGTTTGTATCTTCTTTGAGTGAGATGGAAGTGAATGTTTGTATGTGTCTGGTTTATATCTAGAAGTTTATATTTACTGTATTGTTTTCCACTACAGATCCCCAAAAATTGCAAGCTCGTAAGAGAAGTCGCTTGTACTATGCTAGACACAAAGAAGAAATCGTACCTCTTCTTGATTTAGCTATGCGTTGTTTACCTCTTTTCAGCATTCAAGAAATCTAGGTCAAGGAACAGGGGACCCTGTTTGATCTTTGCAACAAAGCTACCTATTTCATTTATTTTGCTCACTGTGGATTAATCACCTTGTATCCTTTGCAAGTTTGACTGCCATTAACACATCAAATAATAGAACTTGTATCCTTTGCAAGTTTGACTGCCATTAACACATCAAATAATAGAACTTCACTGTTCTTCTTCAACCCACTACATTATGTTTACGGTGATATCTGAAAGTTTTAGATAATTTCTAGAAGCACCTTCTGCTCTTTAGTTCAGATCTTTCTTTTCCTGGACTGTCATTAAGTCTTTGCTATAACTCTTTGTCTACATTCTTTTACTTCAAATTGAAGATGACTCCCCTATGAACCATATTGATTGCCTTTGAACTCCAAAATATTCTACACACCCCCAAAATTGCTATTGCTCCTCATCCAATAGCTTGTTTTCCTCGAAATACCCCTGTTACCTGTGCAATTGGGTGCTTCACTTGACAGGGTTAGTTGCATACTGCATCATTAAGGGCGTGCATCACAAACCTTCATGACTATTGACAGGTTCAAATATTCCTTGTTTCAACCACTACAAAGCTTTCCTTTCATAGTTATGAGGATCCACTTCTACTTTTTTTCTAATTACAATACTTAGTCTCCTGCAGCCAGAACTCTCCCTCCAAAGAAGACTAAGTGTACCCTTTATGCCTTGCTAACTCTAACAAATTCAGTAAATTTAGGGCATGTGTGAGAAAATAAATGAGGCTTCTCTTGAAAAATGCTGACTTGTTTGACATTTTCTTGTCGCTGGAAAAGTCCCGCTCTGATTTAACTCCTTAAATGGAAGAAAGTAATCTTAACCTTTTCAACTGCCTCTCCCTTCTCTGCTACCATATTTTGTTCTTCAATATCTAGATGCTAGGGAATGATTAGAACTGCCAGTACAGGTGTCACAAAAATAACTCCAACTGATTTCATTATCATTGCAACATGCTTTCATATTCATACCAAACTGCCCTGACTTCTAGGACAACCTTTCTCCTACGCTGAACATTCTTCATTTCTCAGATCCTTTTGCAACAAAGCTATTTATTTCATTTCTTTTGCTCACTGTGGATTAATCTCCTTGTATCCTTTGCAAGTTTGACTGTCATTAACACATCAAATAATAGAACTTCACTGTTCTACTTGAACCCACTATATTATGTTTACAGTGATATCTAAAAGTTTTAGATCGTTTCTAGAAGCACCTTCTGCTCTTTAGTTCATATCTTTCTTTCCCTGGACTGTCATTAAGTCTTTGCTAAAACTCTTTGTCTACATTCTTTTACTTCCAATTGAAGCTGACTCCCCTATGAACCATATTGATTTCCTTTGAACTCTAAAATATTCTACACACCCCCAAAGCTGCTATTGCTTCTCATCCAATAGCTTGTTTTCCTCGAAATACCCCTGTTACCTGTGCAATTGGGTACCTCATTTGACAGGGTTAGATGCATAACTGCAACATTCAGGGCCTGCATCACAAACCTTGATGACTATTGACACGTTCAAATATTCCTTGTTTCAACCACTACAATGCTTTCCTTTCACAGTTATGAGGATCCACTTCTACTTTTAAGAGTACAGGCATGTATTTCGAGTCCGAAACTTGCCTGTTTAATATCTTTCGCCTCTGCTCACGCTCTCAACCTTTTCAAATCCACATGCATCTTCCTCAAAAATGCAACATCTTATGGATTCAAATAACAATAATCTCAAACGTTCAGAACTTGAGAAACTGAAAGATTTAAAAAAAAATGATTCAATTCTACTTCCGAAGATTCTACATTGGTTTTGCAAAATGCACTTTCCAGTTCATGAGCAACATCAAGAAAAAATCCCTTCATCGGTTTGTTTTAATAGCACATTCATCTATGCTCCCCCCTTCTGAAAACCAACCCATATCCACCTTATCAACAATTCAGAATGTGTTGATAGCCACGTAGACTCAAAGACTTGGATGTGTTGATAGTCCGAAGAATTAGTACACATGGAAAGCATTATGATTGCTATGTTAGTAGGAGTCATGTTCAGAATGCACTTACATACAAAATAAAATATGATCCCTACTACAAGGATGTTGAAATAAATACTGATGCATTGGTAGTTCTCCCTAATTCAACTACAAATATTGTAGACATGCTGCATACCATGGAATGTGAAAATGAAGAACCAACAAGAACATATGTGGAATCTGAAAATAATCCCAATGATGAAGAAAATGAAACAAAATATTCAACATCATTCATGTTTAGCCTACCAAATAAACCTCGTGAGTTACAAATCATAAAGGAATCTATACATATAGAAAATGACAACCACCCCATCATTAATTGGCCTCATCTAAGCTCAAGCCCCATCAATGAATACACTACTGAGGGCCTATTTGATATGGCGTTTCCCACTCTCTTTCCAAATGGAACTGCACTACCCATGCAACCTCGAGCTAGGGAGGTGCAACTTCATGAATATGCTTTGCATCTTATGCGATACCATGACAACAGATTTGGACAGCATCCATGATTTAGATACTTCATTCTCAATCTGATGATGCGTCATCGTAGCCAAGCACTTGCATCCATATTCATCAAAAGAAAAGTAGATGACTGTGTACCAACCACTATCGAAGAACTTCATCACCACTTACATAACCTGCCTGACAACCAATTAGCTGAAGAGCTCATGCATTTTGGTTCAACCATACGAGGCACACAGTCATACTGGAACAAGTGTCGTTCTGATCTAACAAACATGATAAACCAAATAGGGTCCCCAACATTGTTCTTCACACTAAGTGCAGCAGACACAAAGTGGCCTGATTTACACACATTGTTTTCATCAAGCACACCAAATGCGATTACTTCCAACAAAAAACGTACAGATAACATTATTGAAAACCCACATACCACATCCCTATATCTACATCAACGTTTCACAATCTTTCGAGAAGAGGTCATTGAAAAACTCCTCCATGCCACAAATTATTGGTATAGATATGAATGGCAACATAGAGGCTCTGCACACATACATGGATTTCTATGGCTTCAAAATGCACCAAACATGGATACCCTAAATTGGGATAATCAAATAGAAGTCGATAGAGAAAAACAATTCTTTGACAACTATGTCACTGCTACCAACCCTCGCAGTAAATCTGAAATAAACAATATCATACACCGAAACCCAATGGATGATCCATGTCTACTAGACACGTCTCAAATATTATCTACTGACCTGCACAATGATTATGAAGAACTATTCAATCATGTTCAAAGACACACTAAATGTACTGAGAGGACTTGTCTACGCAAAAAAGGGAAAGAACTACAATGTAGATACAAAGCTCCTTGGAAAGAATGCATAAAATCCACTTTACTCTGTGATGAATCTGGAAACAAATCCTATGAGCCAATAAGGAACGATGACAGACTAAACATTCACAATGCCCAAATGCTATCAATATGGAGAGCTAACATAGATTGCCAACCTGTCATCTCGCGTCTACTTGTTCTCAAATACATTGCCAAATATGCATCTAAAGCTGAAAGAAAATCAGAGAGTTGCATTGATATGTTGGCAAGAATATGTGCAAATGAAAGATTGGAAGAAAACGCATTAAAAGCATATCAAAAGTTTCTGGTTGAAATTGTTGCAGAACGAGATATAGGAGCACAAGAAACTTGTCATATGCTTCAAAAACTCCCTCTTGTCATTTGTAATCAAAATTTTATTTCATTGAATGTAGGAAAAAAAGTGTTCCATCGATTGAAGAAAACAATCAATGGTAATGAGATACAATCTACTTACATACAAGCCTACATGAACCGACCAGACCACCTTGAACTCGTTTCACTAATTGAATCAGCAAGATCCTACACATACATTGGTAGTCACAAAGGATGCAAATGGAAAATTAGAAAGGAAAAAGCAATTGTACAAGTTTTCCCTCGTTTTCACACCATTCCAAAAGAAGACTGTGAGTCTTTTGAATCATTTTGTTGGAGTGAGTTACTTCTATACAAACATTTTCGACAAATAGACAAAGATATAGGCCTCGACAAAGAAGCAATTGTTCAAAACTGGAAATATATGCATACACAACAATACACTCCATGGCATGTTGACCGCATAGATCAAATGAAAGCTTCCCATGAAGAGGAAGACACCTCTGATGATGATATGGATATACAAGATGGTCTACCCCTGAATGAATGGGAGCTATTATCTCAACTAGGCCTTGCTAATAGTCACAATTTGAATGAACTTGAAATGCTTGGCCGTCGTGATTATGACAACAACAACATATGGGATGCTCACATAGTTCCTCCACATTTACACCAAACTGCAATTCAATTTGTAAACACAAACAAACTGTCCCAACAAGATCTTCAGCCAACCACCACTGTCAACAACCAACAGCATACACTTTCATTGAAACAACAACTAGCACTCACAATAATTACAAATCACTCGATTCAGAATCACCCTAAACAACCACTACATATGCTAATACTAGGAACAGCAGGCACTGGAAAGTCCTACCTAATAAGTTGCATAAGAAATGCACTGCAGCCCAACATACCAACTGTAGTCAACCCACTCCTTGTTCTTGCACCAACAGGCATTGCAGCTTTTAATATACAAGCATCAACTGTACATGCAGCCCTCAAAATACCCATTCAAGAAATGCAACCACTACAAGGACAGAATTTGACAACATTTCAAGAAGACATGAAAAATATACAATACATTCTAATTGATGAAATGAGCTTGATTGGCGCAAAGCTACTATTAAAAATCGATAGTAGGTTACGCGAAGCAAACCCACAACAACAACATCTTTGTTTTGGTGGCATCTCTATAATCCTTATAGGAGACCTAGCACAACTTCCACCTGTTCTAGATAAACCTATCTATGCATCCCACGCAACTGCAAAAAACCTGTGGCACAAATTCAATACAATTGTTACATTGCAAACAATATGTAGACAACAAGGTGACTATCCAATCCAAACTCAGTTTCGTAATACATTGCAAAACATGCGGAATGCAGACCCAACAGAACATGATTGGAAATTATTAATGACACGCACTAACAAACACCTTACAACAACTGAATAAGAAGAGTTTGACAACTCAATACACTTGTTTGCTACAAACGACTTGGTAACTTCACACAACAAGAAAAAATTGCAACTGCTCAATCTACCTATTGCACTTTGTGTTGCTATAAATACACAGCGTACATTATCTACTGCTACCAATGACAAACAGCTCCCACAAGAAGTACTACTAAGCAAATCTCAACGTGTCATGCTTACAACAAACCTATGGATCCAAGGTGGACTTGTAAATGGATCCCTTGGAGAGATCAAAGACATTGTATATCCCCTTGGATCTAAACCACCTGAATTACCAGCATATGTTACAGTCACATTCGATAACTATAGTGGTCCACCATGGGATGAAACAAACCCAAAAACTATACCAATACAACCAGTATCATGAGGCACCCATAGACAGATACCACTAACTATGGCATGGGCAATCACTATACACAAATCCCAAGGCCTCACACTAAATAAGGCCACAATCAATATTGGAAAAACAGAAAGACAAGGCCTCACATTCACAGCAATGTCTAGAGTCAAATCCATACTAGGCATTCGCATAGAACCAACATTTTCTTTCGAGCGCTATGCCAAAATGAATAAGAATCCATACAACATTATTAGAAAGAAAGAAGAGGCTCGCCTTCAACTCCTTTCTCAATAACATATTCAGGTAAGTACATTTACTACTTTTCTTACAAACTTAAAGAATTCCATATATTCCCTCCTTTGCTACAGAACAACCACTCAAAATAATCAATTTCAACCTTTTCTTGTTGTACAGGTGGCCACTGAGAAGCAGAACAAACGCACAAATCCAGATTCCACCTCTTCATCCAAACAGTCTTTTCAATTTTTTTTAACAAAAGCTTTAATTACATATTTCGTAACATCTTTACAAGTACAAAAACTAACTAGAATCACCTGTTGCAGGGTCAACTACTCAGTCATCGATGCATCCACAAAGCATATGAATCCTTGGACAGGAAAATGTGAAAGCATAGACAAGGCGTGAAGATGAACAAAGAGAGACATTCTAAAAGGAAAATTCATCATTCTCATGCTGACCAACTCATAGCGATTGAAGAATAGTAGAGGAATTTTTTGATGGACAGTCATATTCAGCAAGGCATGATAGTAAGAGTAACCCATGTGTATCAAGCATTCTCTCCACATTACATGTACAAATTTCTGAAGAAGACACAAAGAGGAGAATGGATCAGGGAATTCTTAATATAGTGTTTTGTGAAATACTGCTTTGATTGTGGAGGATATGCTGCAGAAAATCTTCAGATATCAATATTTGGAAACAAACATTTGTTTTTGGCCAAACTCTTAAGATTTTAAGCCTCTCTCATGCTTCAATTTGTCAATGTTCTGTTAGATTTTAGACCTTGGTCATATTCTGATAAACCCTGCTTTTGTTTTTAGGAAATTTGGGATGCTTTGTTGATCTTTAAACTTGCGATTTCAGGTTCAGAAATAATGTTTGCAGATCTTGGGCACTTTTCACAGTTATTGTTTGAATTGTCGTTAAACTGTGTGGTTGCAACAGCTGTAGGGATATTTATGGAGTTGGATATTTGTGTGTCTTGTTTTACTGCTTCATTAATTCAAATATTTTGAGAGCTTCCTTGCAAAATCCATTTTGTACACATTCTCCACATTTTACTTCCACACCTTCAATTTCCTATCGGCGTTTTCCTTGAACCCTCCATGGGTGCAAGTGCTAGTTTATGAAAATTTTTAGTTGAACACTTCGCCGTATGTGAAAGGCATAACATACCACTCAATCTATCTTTATTTAGGAGCCTTTTTTATTGCACAGTTTCTTTTATTTGAAAGATATATTGCACTTGACTCTTGGGTCCATATTAGTATATATCCTTTTATTAATATTTTTGATTTGTGTAGTTGTCATTATGTATTTTATTTTTTATAAAGATAAAATAATAATGTAATGAAAGTAAAAATTTCAAATAGTTATTTTGGATATTAAATAAAGGTAATTAATAAGTAAAGTAATTAATCTAGATAAGTTGGAAAAATAATTGCAATAAATATATAAAATTAAAATGATGCATAAGGTTATGTAGCTCTAAAAACAATTGATAGAAGAATGATGTCGAATTTATTCTAAATAGATTCACTCTTGTTCAAACATTAATATTGTCATCTTTGTAATTCTTCAAAATCCATACAATCTAATAATTCTCTATGGTTTAATCTCAATTCATGTATATGCAATCCCAAGTGATGTGAACTTGATCTAATGTGTAAAATTAATCTATGATATTAAAGATAAATTTAATAGAATGTGTTCCTAAATAACTACTCACCTTCACCTTCTTCATATAAGAATTTGTTGAGGTAGTTTCTTGAGACACTATTTAGGAGTTTATCAACTTAACTTAACATATGTTTATGTGACATACATGTATGTCACAATAATTAAATACATTAAATTTGTAGTAAACTTGGTTTTATAAAGGATAATAAAGAATCAAAATCATATTGTCATATAGGGCAATCCCAAGTCATTCAGAAAATGAATATTACTGTATAAATGATAATTTTGTGATAGGGGTTAAATGTATGGATGCAAGTATGAATGAGCGTGCAATAATAATAAATAAATAGAAAATATCTGGGAAGTGGAGTAAAAAAGAGTAAAATAAGATGGATAGGGAATTAAAAATTATCCAAATCTAGCACAAGATTATGGTACCTGTAATATACTATTGCATTATGTTGTTCCCTTTAAGATGGGCACAAAAATAAATGGGAAATTTCATAGATATAATAACTTTATAAATATATTTCACTACTTTCACATGAATTTGTGATTCTCATAAAAGCGTCCATTTCAAAGTATATGGACATTATTAAGTAGCATTAAACAAAAAAATATATTCTCTTTGAGAAAGAATAAAATAGTTCTTTGATTCTCCTTAGAATGAATGCTCCACTAAAATCCACAAAATATTTAGTAATGAGTCATTTCTATATCATAATTGAAGTAAGCATGAACTACCAACTTTTATTCAAATATCTACAAAAATGAGAAGAGGAGAGAAGGGATAGAAAAAAAATTCCTACATTGAATGTCATACATAGTAATCCATGAAATGTGGTAATGTTATACATCTTCACATAATGTGTCCATTCATTAAAAATACACATAATTTTCTAATGTGATAAGTTTCCATGTGATGCAAGCATGAAATGTAGTGAATATCTATATAGTGTGGGTAATGCAATATTAAACTATACATGATATGGTATTATGATTGATATCCTCACAATATAATAAATGTGATAAGTATCTTTAGGATGCAAGCATGCAACATGATGAATATCTATGTAATGTGGTGATGTGATAAAAATGTTTATGGTGTAGAAATTTGATCAATCTCCACATGATGTGAAAAATAAAATGAATCTTGACATGATGCTAGTGTGTAATATGATCAAGCTTTGTTTAGATATGGTGATGAGTCGCTATCTAGAACAAGTCATCATATAACATATCAATCATGCTAAAAGTGTTAGTGACAATGATAAGAGTAGAAAGACAAATAATTAGATAATATGCAAGAATATAAGCATGTTAAGATATATCATCATGAAATTTATCATAAATAGAAATAATCATCATGACATAGTGTTTCCCACAATATAGGTAAGATGTAAATTAAGAATTTCCATAATGTATCTATAGGAGAATCATGTAAGTATATTGAGTATATAACGAAATCAAGAAAAATAAGCATGTAAGAATAGATAAGTGTGATAAATATTAATGAAATATCTATGATAAATCCATTCCAATGGACTTAAATGTGTGTTCATAAGAAACAACATGATAAATATCATAAGATATAATAGAATTCAAACACTATAACATAGAAATTACAAGATGATAAGCATAAAGTGATAATATATGTATTCATAAACAAGGAGATACAATATGGATCATAATATGTAAAAATGATAAGGTAATTAAATCATAGGATGTGGAGATGATGAGGAGCATAATATCTAATTATTAGATATATGTAATTTAATAAAGATCATATCACATGAACATGGAATCAAAAGGATTATGATAAAAGGTATCATGGATTATAAACAACATTATAATTATGGAAGAAACGGATCAAACTAATGTCATAAATTTTGTGTTATCATAAAATTATAGTATTGGAAGATACCATGAAATCTACAAAAACACATCCTCAGTGGCTGATCTATCTCCCATCAAACAAGACCTCCTAACACTCTATGTTACTTTTGTCTATGGGTATATCAATTCATTTGGGGACACACCTAGATGGAGAAACTTTGAAAAGGGTGTTTGTGATCTTAGAGTGAGTAGGGGTAGCAATTTATTACCTTGTTCAACTAGCTTCAATTCCCTCAATTCCATCCTAGGAGACTAATGTATTTCTATTTATGGTAGTGTTGATGAATAGATTTGGTGCGAAAACCTCTCTAGGTCTTTTTTGATTAAATCAGCTTACAACCTTTTGGTGGGCACCCCAGTTGTGGATCAAAATTTTAGTTGGTCCAATATCTAGAATTCTAAACTATTTCCAAAAGTCAATATTTCTTGGTGGGCTAGATTACATGGTAGAATCCTAACCATTGATGTTCTTAATAAAAAGGGATTCCAATTTGTGAACAGTTGTATTCTTTTTCTTTTTGTTGAAGATTATATTAGTCATCTACTTTTTCATTGTCCCTTTGGTTGGGAAGTCTAGTCCTTGACCCTACAAAATCTCATTTTAGATTGGAGGTTTCCTAGTAACCTAAACTACCTTGTGAGTTAGTGGAGTTTTTGTCTTTTTTTTCATCTTGCAATTAAGGAACTTTGGAAACATGTTCCTCCATTGGTTTTTTGGCACTTGTGGAAGGAATAAAATAATAGAATCTTCAAGGAAAAGCAGAGAAGTAGTGGTGAAGTATTTCATGACATGATGTAGTAATTGGTTTGAGAATCTAAGCTCAATAACTTTTGGCTTTTCAAAAACTATGCCTAATTATAAAGAAAAAATAATTAAAAAGTTGTGGGGGCTCAACCTATACCTAACTAAGATCAGATTGAACAATATATTAATGAGGAAATTTATTCACTTGAGCCCCCCAAGAGGAATAGGTTATTTAAACTAAATTTTAATGTATATTCTAAATGAAATCTTGGAATGGCTACGACTGGTGGTCTAATTAAAGACCACTATGGGAGGTGTATAGATGCCTATGCATAGTGTATTGGTAATGATTCTAGCATAAAGATGGAAGCAGTGGCTACTTGGAGAGCTATTAAGAGGCTAAAATATCTTGATTTTGATAGAGTTATTATTGAGGGAGATTCTAAATTGATTTTGGATTTCCTCAATGGCCTAACTGAACCCCTTTCGAATATCAATAGCCTTATTCAAGATTCAAACTGTGTGCTCTCTTCTATGGTGGGTGTCTCTATATCCCATATCTATAGAGAAGGAAACAATTCTCCTAATGCAATCTCCAATGTGAGGATCTCCTTCCCCTAATGACACTTCTAGAGATTTGAGAATATCTCACGTATCATATTATGAAATGGTTAGCTAAGGACCAAATGGATTGGGATCCTTTTAATCTTCAATAATGATGTTGGTTTCCTTGTTTAATGAGGGATTTTTTTCTATGTGGGTTGGGTAGATGGTATCCCACTCCATTTTGAATTTGAATTTTGATTGTAACGTCCTCTAGATGATGTATTGTAAAAGATAGGGCTGCCCCTTTGTGAATTAAAATTTGAATCTCAACATATACTAGATGACGTGTCAAAATTGACCAGGCTTTGCTCAGAGAGTGAGGTGTACCAAAAGTGGTGGTAAGGTGGAGAACCATGTGGACTGGGTGATGTCAGCTTTCTTTTCTACCTTACATGCTTATTTGGGTCTAGCTTAGGGTGTGACTTGTGTAATAATTATAATGGGGAGGTTTATTACTATGTTGGAGGGATGATGCCAGCCTTGGTTTTTTTCATCACCTTATGTACTTTTATCGATTGGAATTGTCCTCATCATTATTTGACATTGATGAGGGATTTTATAGGAATGTATCCTGTGTCTTGGGATATTTCTTTTTATTATGAAAAGATAATTCCTTTATGGACTTATGCTTTTAATCATTTCTCCCTTAATGTGGATTATTTTTTCAATTCTATTCTTTTTGAGGGTATCATTAGTTCAATGTGACTACATATCACATCTCCACTAAAGTTAAGGATTTGAGACTAGTTTTCATCATGACAAATAAGCCTTGCATCTCCTCTTCATTATGCCCTGACTTGTTCCTTAAGTCTATTTCAAATAGATTTTGGGCTGCAATTGGATTTCATTATCCATCATTAATTTTTGTTGGGGCTATTCTCACATGGATTATGGGTTTTTGATAAGGATTGGCAGAATCTAGCATAAATTTAGCCACTCTCTAATTTTTTTCTATGTTTTTACCTGATCCTTATGGATGTTGTGTGATGATAGTGTCCTACTAGTGGAGGTCTAGTCCACTATTTTTTTGCCAAATTATGCCAACAACTATATTATTATTTTACTTACTAACTTCTTACCCACTAATGCAAGTGTCGTGAAGGCTAAAATTTATTTCATCTACCATTTCCATTGTAATTCCATGGGGGGTCCCAAGAAAATATTAGAGTCATTATTTTTTGTGCCTTTGTGGTAGAATGTAGATCTTTGGAAGCTCTTTTAATAGGTTGGTATGACACCATTCTTTATCAAAATGTGAGGGTTTAATGATGATATAACTGTGAAGTTTTACAACTCTTGGAGAGAGGATAGAGTTCATATTGGAAATATTAGATTTGAATTGTCCCCCAAGATGATGTGACTATGACTAGTCTTTAAACTAGGCTAAGGGTTTCCAAAATAAGCAATGGCAATTACCACAGGTTTATGGACAACTTTATTGAAGGTGTCAAAAAGCTTGAGAGATGCAAAAATGGCTATGATATGGAGCATCTTCTAGCCCCTTATGGGGTTGTTAGTTTGCACATCATGAATTATTTCACCCTGAAAGGGTGTTACACCAAGATTCATGGGTATCACTTCCCCTTTCTTTATCACATTCATAGGAATGAAAAATGAAATAGCTTTTTTTTAATATTTTCATCTCTTAAACAATGCAAGGCTAAGGGTGCCTTAACCCCCTCCACCAAGGTCTAATCAAGTGCCTTTATAACTATGCTTCTCTAATTACCCCCCTATCTAGACCTTCTAGTGGTATCTCTACTAGTAATGTTTCCCTCCCTTACCCCTATCAGGATAATTCCATTCATGTGGGTACTTCCTCTATGATACCTCCCTCCAAGAAACCCCCTATTGTTCCCTCTAGTTTGAAACAACCCTCTATTAAAGGACTTGTTACAAAGGGAAACCTTGTTAGTCATAATTTGAATGGAAAAGAGGCTATTTTTAACCAACTAGGTAACCTCTTTGAAACTAAAGGGAAAGTTCTTGATAGTGTTGAACCTAAAACTATCAAAAAAGTCATTATTGAGATTAGAGATGGGGAGGAGAAAGGAAAATTAGAAGATTCTAGCATTGGGAAGGGTAAGAGAAGGTCAACAAGGCTCACAGGTCAATCTGCCAAGGGTAAGAAACTTTGCTTCAAAGAACCTAAGGGTGACCCTGATGATGAAGCTCTGCCTACCATTAATCTTAGTAAAAAGGATTTTTTTGTGGTTTTGGGAGAAGACTTAGAATACTATCTTACTAATGAACATGATGAAGAAAAAGTTGGTGATGACTAATCAGTGGTCAAAGACTCGGAGGATGAGGAAGTGGAAGGGCTCCAGAATTGAACATGAAGTTGAGGAAGTGGTAAGGGAAGTCATGAAGAGGGTGGATGAACAACCTATGGAGGAAAGGGTTGAGGATATGCAAGATGGTGATAGGTCCCTTGATTTCTACGTTACTGAAGTCTGAGAACTACAACACAAAGTGGATAAGATGGAAAAGGTCTTAAATAAGTTAACAACAAACACTTTTGGGATTATGTGAAAGACTATCTTTGGTATGGTGAGTGGGGCAACTAAGGCTAGGTAGGGCCATTAGAAGATTAGAGCCTTTAATTCTATTGAGGAGTAAGTATATGAAGGAGCGACTCAATCTATGGAATAGATTAATGAGGCATTGGAATAGTTGGAGCAATAATACAAAATATTTATTAACAATTATTAATAGTGAATATAATATATACCATTTTTTAAATATATAATAAAAGAATAATTCATATACTATAATAAATATAATATATTATAATTAATATTAGCAATAATATTAGTTGTTTACACACATGTCACCATTGTGGAAGTTTAGAAGAAAATAAAATTATGGTTCAATGGAAATGTGGGTGATATGGAAGAATGTCATTTACAATATGGTCTTGTATTATATTATTTATATTCTTTGATATAATTTTTCTTTTCATCTCATTCAATTCTCTTTTTGCCTTCTTTTCACACATAATTTTTTTTCTCTTATTATTCAATTTTGATATGGGTCAATGATAATATTTATATGAAAAAATTTATTTTTTAATTATCATTAATAATCCATATAATATATACTATTATATACATATTAAAAAATATTCTCTAATATATTATAATTCATATTGATAATAATATATTTTTTAATTATTTTGGTAGATATATATTATTATTTAGTTATATTTTATTTATAATATTGAACAATAATATTTAATTATACAAACTAATGACCATAATAAATAGTTGCCACATGTAGTTGGTTTATGGACCATTTTGAATATATTATATAATGTATAAATAATAAATTACACAAGCATTTAATTAATATTTAATAATTATATAATTACTATTTAACCAAGGTGCAAAAATTAAACACCATTAAGAATAAATACATGTTTAAATCAACAATAAATTTTAAAAAGGTTTTTGTACACAAAGAAATCCTTCAAAGAAAATAAATAATAAAATAAATCATCTCAATCCGTCAAATATGCAAACACGTGTGTCACAATATTAGTCACATATTATCAAATTATATATATATATATATATATATATATATATATATATATATATATATTAATTATTTATAAATTTATACTATATTATATTATTATTAAATTTATATTAAAATTTTGTCAATTAATCTACTAACAACTATAGCTAGTTGATAGTTGAATATTTCTTGTAAACAATGTGCCTAAATTGTGAAGCTTGAAAGTTGAGCAATTTAATTTGAACATTCATAATAGAATAACCTCAAAAAGGTGTGTATCCTATGTAAATATAGAGCAAAAATTATGAAGATTGTGAGAATTTGGACCAATGCAAAGAGTAAATCTAAATATTTTGTTTCAAGCCATCATTTGCTCGACTTTTTCAATAGAATATCTAATCCTTAGATTCTCCATTAAATACTTGTAATTACCCCTCTAAGAGCCCCCTTTTCTTTTCTAATATATCCCTTCTCCCATTTTCTAATAGCTATCTTGTTTTGTTGTTTTCATCATCTATGTAGATTCAACAAATTAACACACTTTACCTACATAAAATCAAAATTACATGCACATTACTTTTTTAAATTACAAAATAAATACTATTAAGATAGGTACTCGCCAGTATGTGGCACTTATTTTTCCTCACTTCTTGACCAAACTATTGACTCCACATTCTACCATATTTCAAAATAATTTAAGGAGAAGAGGCTGAACATAATATTCTCATATTTCCAAAGGATGGCTAGGTACATGAAGGTCCACAATTCAAAATGAATTTTTTTAATTATAAGAGAGGTTTTAGAGAAGCATCCATACAAAATTTCTTCATAAAAATAAATCCGTAGACACAAAATAATATATTGATACTAGGAAAATGGAAAACTTAAAACTCATAATTAACACCCACTTATAATGTCTTTTTCATCAAAGAAAATAAATTAAAAATAAAGCCTTGAACACTAGTTAGGGTACGTACCCTACAAGTGCATTGACCTTCAACCCCCATTAGGTCATGGGAACTATTGAACAAAGCATCTAGGACAGAGAATATGCCAAATCTCTGGGGTCATATTCACATGCTTCCATAGAAGATGACACATATGATGTTTTCTTTTAGATTCATCCCCTACACATAAAACTCTCATTTGGTTTTCATTTCTTGAGCCAAGAATTAAGGCTTTATCCCACAATTACCATCCAATTACGTCTTCTTTATTCTATTATAACATCAATTTTTTTTCTATTTAAAACACATTAACCGGATCAAAGCTTACGATTTCCCACAAAAGCAACCATTAAATTGTGAAGTATACACAAAAGTATCCATTGAATTGGTCAACATCCATAGACGCCTTGATTGAAAAATAAATAGCCACAAAAAATTTTATTGAATAGGAAAGTACCTAGAGAAGTCCTTATTTGAATCAATGAATACCCTCTTAAGTGCCCATTGAATTGAGCAATACCCACAGTAGTTTTCATTGAATTAGTCAACACTCAAAATGGAGATCTGTGAAACTTGTAGCTAAACAAATTTGTAATCAGTTAAAGGAGATTTGAAAATGGTGAATCCTCTAGCTTGTAGTTTCTTTAAATTCAGGGAAACACGATAAAAATTAACACAAGAATGGAAAACACTAGAACATAGAAAAATAATAAATAGAGAATTATTTAACATAAACACATATCATCCTTTATTATTTTTATGATAATTCATTACGTATATGACCTCTCTTTATAGAGGCTTTCCATTACAATTTCTTCTACATGCAATTTATCATGCATATTACATGTAGATTACAAACTCATGAAAAATCACCATCAACATGCACTTGCAAATAGTTATTAAAACTAAAGACTCATGAAAACTATAAAGAACTGATTGTTCTAAATTTTTAAATCTACGAATGATACTCATGCAACATGGTGGTGCATAGTGGTGCAAAATTGAATGATCAACATCACTTCTCAATATACTCCCCTTTGATGCTGAGACACATTATTATCTTGAACTTTTGTAAACTAAACCTAAGTAATTGAATGTGCAAGATTACTATTACTTTAGTCTGATAGTCTCTCTTAATACTCTTCTTATAGAAGATAAGTACCAACTTACTCATTTCTCTCCCTCTTGAGAGATCACAAGGTTTTTCCTTCCTTTCTCTAACATGAAGAAAACTCATTGTCTTTCAAATCACATGACAACTTTCAATGTGTGTACATAACAAGCAAACATCACCCACTTGAATCAAACTTTCAAACTTTTTTTGGCAATCATTTCTTTTAACATGCCAACATTTAGCCTTGTAACACCTTTTAAACATATTTGTAACTTTTTGCTGTCTAGATCCATCAATCCATCCATAATCAATCTTCATACAATATTTCATAGATTGTGCATTCCATTCTCTATTCCAACATGGATTTTTAGAGTGATTCTTCAACCCACAAATTGTACAAGGATGAAGATCCCGACATTTCTCTTTTTTATGTCCTTCTCTATGACAATGAGAACATTGCAAAAACTCCATTCTTTCAGTTGATTTGCATGAACTTGCAACACTTGTTACATCATTTCTATCTCTCTCACCATATCTAAGGCCTTCATTTTTTTGCCTCACAATTGGCTAAATAGGCTCTATCATTCCTTGCCCATGTTTTCACAAACTTTTTCCTGCATATCCTATTTTATTCACAATTTTCAAACCAACACTCTTTTCAAACCAATACTCTTTTGAAACCAATCTTTTTGATTAGCATCACAACCTAGAAAAAACTTTAATTTTAGACACCTTTTGACCTTTAGTCTTACATTCTTTATCAAAAGAAACTTCACACAAATCAGCAGTTTGATCAAAGGAACACAATCTTCTGTCACATGAGACATCACATATTAATGGCTTAGACTTCAAACACTCATTTTCTTTCTCCAAAAACTCTAGCTTTTCTGCCAAATTTTCATTCTTCTTTTTTACCTCATCATGGAACTTCAATCTTCCTTCTAGCTTTTTATTTTTCTTTTTCACTTTCTCTAATTTTTTTTCCAAATTTTCATTCTCACACAAATAATCACACCTTTCTTAAATTTTAAAATCTAGTATCTTTTCTATCAATTTTGAGTTACACTTTTTAAGCTTCACCAATTCTTCTATAAAACTATCTTTCTCACACATTCAATTTTGAAGTTTCATTTTTCACCTTCTTACCAGTATTTCCCATTGAAACAAAAAAAATTAAGCCCACCTTCTTGAAAACTGCAAATATGTAAAAGATTTGTACCCATGTACCTCAAATACCTTATATATCCTCTGACTATGATTTAATACCAAATAATTGTCTCTATTCCTCGTTCCCTTGGCGGGTTCAAACAATCAATCTCTGTGATCTTCAATTTCTCTCTCAATAGCGGTGCCTTTTCTTGAAAAACTAGCGGTTGTCTTCAAATAAACTTCATGTCTTTTCTGCAAAAACAATGGCCTTTGTTTTCTTCCTTGCAACGACAATTTTCTTTAGTGGGGGTGCCGGCACCTCTCTCCAAACTCTACAGATCACTTCCTTTCAAATAGTTCCCTCTAAATCCTTCATGCGCTTGGCTTTCAAACAACAATCCTCCAAAAATGAATGTGGTGATGTGGACTGGGCCTATTTTCTGGGCAGCTTGCACTTCAAACCAGCAATTACTCTCCTTTATGATCTCCAACCAATGACCTTGCTTGACTATCTTCTATGGTTTCTTTTCTGCAATATAAAATACTAGCAATTTGTTCAAACTGTGATCATATCTATTTAAACAATGACAACTCCAGACTAGCGATATCTCTCTAACATCTTCTTTGTGATCTATTGGGTAGCTGAGCGACTTCTTAAATATTTTGACTATCAACAATCTAAACAATTAGCGATCTCATAAACACTTTGATGCCCACGATCTTTTTGCTCCCATACCAATTGTAAATTGGTAAATCATTGCCAAACTAAAATAAAGGAGAAAGCATACAGATAGAAAATACACAAACACGGAGTTTCTTTACTTTTTTTTTTTTTTCTCAACATGGCCCAGGAGGAGGAAAAGCTTATGCCTTCAGTCAGGGGATCGAATAACTCCAAGCAATCTGCAAACTCTTCTAGTAGGGTATCCACCATAGTCCTAGTGGGTGCCTAGTATTGCTCAATCATAGGGGTACTGCTACTGAGCAAGTACCTACTCAGCAACTATGGATTCTGATTCCCTATGTTTCTTACCATGTGCCATTTGACCCGCTCTTTGCTGAGTTATGTGGGCATAGTGTGGATGAAGATGGTACCAATGTAGACAATTAGGTCAAGAGTGCAGTTCATGAAGATCTTTGCTCTGAGTGTGATTTTTTGCACATCCATTGTGGGTGTGAACGACTCATTGAGGTATCTGCGGGTGTCTTTTAACCAGGCAATTGGGATTACCACGCCATTTTTCACTGTAGTCTTTGCATATCTTATTACTGTCAAGAGGGAAGCTTGGCTGACATATCTTTTGCTTGTCCTTATTGTTACAGGGGTCATCATTGCTAGCGGGGTAAGTTGTACTTAACCACCTCTTATTTTAAAGCGTGTTTATATATTTTCAATTGCATAATTATTTATGCGTGTCTATCTATATGTATAAGTACCTAGAATTTCATTTGTGTATTTGTATGTATATATACACGTACACGCCTGGAGGGATATTTAGTATCTTTGATAGTAGCCTCTAGTAGCATTTTCTTTTATAGAGGTGACCTCTTGGCAATCAAATTCTTCACTACTGGGATTTTCCTCACCCACCATGCCATAATTTCCTTCCACTCTTTACATACCCATCTTTATCGATCTCTAATTTTCTGCCTTCTCACTAAGCAATAACACTTAGCAGTCTTATAGTTCTTGTTCGACCAGCATAGATTGACACCTCAAAACTACCATTATGTTAAAAAGTAATTTATATTGTAATTAGAAATAAGCTCAAATTTAGTTAAGTTTTTTCTATAGTTTGCATGTTCTAGATTTTTCCTTAAGTTGTAAAATACTCTATAAAAGAGGCATGATGTAATTGACTTTGGAGATGTAATCAAATCTGATGAAGTAATCTAAATATATTTTGTGTATCAGCACATTGTGTAAATTATTGTGTTTATATGAATTGATGTGTTGAGAAAGTTATTGTGTTTCTATGTATTTGTTTTTGTTTATCTCCATTAAATCTAACATGTGGTATCAGAGCCGGTTTGAAAAAATTATGTGGGTTTAAAAATTTGCAGCAGCAAGAGATGATGCAAAAAGGATTGTAAGAGGTGCAAAAAAGGAGATATGCATGTGTTGCTAATTATATATCAAAAAAAGGGTTGTGTTTTATTTTATTGCAGATTATATCTGAGTGCCAAAAATTTTCAAAGGAGATTGTTTATTGTTAATCGCAACTATAGAGAAAGTTGTTGATGTGAAGCCGCTTGAAGGAGAAAAGTGTTGTCTAAAAGGAAAAAGGTTCGCAGGAGATCAAAACGGTCCAATGAAGATTCATTGTCATAAGAAATATTGGTAGATCATTGTTTAATGTATGCAAGAGTTAAGGAGATTATGTGAAGAGCTGATAGCCCTTGAAAGAAAGGCATAGAAGCCCCTAGCCAAAGAGAGATGCAGTTTAAAGTCATTGAAAGGGTAAGATAAAAAGTAAGTTGCAGTGTTTTATTTTGTTGTTGTTAAGGGGGAGATCTAGTTGTTTAAATTGAAAATCATAGTTTGAGCAAAGGAAAAAGAAATTGTTTGAAGTTGATTGAAAGGTAAATTGGTAGCAGAATCACAGTCAAGTGCAAAGGTAAGGTGTAAATCATTTATTTCAATGGGAAAAGCTGGTAAATGTGTTAAGAAAGAAAATGAAGTTTTAGAGGAAGAATTGATGAAAGTTAAAAGTGATAATTTTGAAATTGCAAGAAAAATAAAGGAGTTGATAAAGGAGAAATATGAGTGTTTATGTGAAATTGAGAATCGTGGAAAAGAATTGGGGGATGTTAAAAGAAAGAATGAAGAATTAGAAGAAAAAATAAAATTGTTTGATGAGGTTAAGAAAATGAAAGAAGTTTTTGAACAAAAATTGAAATTGTTAGAAGAAGAAAGTTGTTTGCAGAAGGAAGAAATATGTAAGTTGAAAGAAGAAAATAAATGTTTAAGGACAAAGCCAGTGGTAAGTGATGTTGCTTGTGGTACAGAAGATTTGTATTGTTCAGTTGATAAATCAAGTGGTTTATGTGATATAGCTAATACTGTTTATGATGAAAAATGTATAGATGAAGAATGTAAAGATGATGATGTGTTTCGATCTAAAAATTATGTTAATTGTAATAAGACTGGTGTTGGTTTTAAAGTTATGCAAAAAATGGGTTATAAAGGTAAAGGTTTGGGAAAACATGGGCAAGGGATGAGAGAGCCCATACAACCAATTGTGAGGCCAAAAAATGAAGGTCTAGGATATGGTGAGAAAGATAAAAATGATAATGTAAGTGTTATAGGTTCATGTAAATCAGCTAAAAGCATGGAGTTTATGCATTGTTCTCATTGTCACAGGGGAGGACATAAAAAAGACAAATGTTGGGATCTTAATCCTTGTAAAATTTGTGGGTTAAAAAATCACTCAAAAAAAACTTGTTGGAACAGAGAGTGGAATGAACAATCTATGAAAGATTGTATGAAGATCGATTATGGATGGATTGATAGATCCAATTGGAGAAAAGTTATAGGTATGTTTAAAAGGATGTATAAGCCTAAATATTGGCATAGTAAAATCAATGTTGGTTTTCAAACAAAGTTTGAAGGATTGCCACAGCAGTTGGTGAAGAGTTGGAGATAATTTGAAGGTACCATGAAGATTGAAGATTAAACGAAGATTTTGAAAATAAGAATTTGAAGAATGAAAATGCTAAAGCATGTGGTCGAAATTAAGGGGGAGTGTTAAAAAGTAATTTCTCCCATTGGTTGTGGAAATAGAAACTACAGTTTTGCATGGGCAATATCTATTGTAATTAGAAATAAGCTCAAATTTAGTTAAGTTTTTTCTATAGTTTGCATGTTCTATATTTTTCCTATAAGTTGTAAAATCCTCTATAAAAGAGGCATGATGTAATTGACTTTGGAGATGTAATCAAATCTGATGAAGTAATCTAAATATATTTTGTGTATCAGCACATTGTGTAAATTATTGTGTTTATCTGAATTGATGTGTTGAGAAAGTTATTGTGTTTCTATGTATTTGTTTTTGTTTATCTCCATTAAACCTAACACATTATAGATATATCAAAGTGCACAATGGAGTAAAGTAAGATAGGAAATGATAATACAACTATGTTGGAGTATGACTGCAGCAAATATAGCAGATCAAACGACTATGATACAAAATAGAGATTGAAACAAGATGCAAATAATACACTCACTTAGAGGGTTTATTCATTCAAAAAATTACTTATATATAGATAGAACAACCCATCCAAATTTCTTATAATTATGCTAACAATTTTCTATCAAACTATAGAGTAAATACATCAAACCAAATATAGCAAAAAAAATAGACCATATAAGCATTATTTGATGACACACATGTGTATGTTGGAGTGCAAAATCCAATAGATAGAGTCCAAAATAAAGATATCAAAGATTTTAAATATGGAAGTCTATGGACATCTATTATTGTAGCTATTTGGGTTGTGGTGAAGTGAGGCATGTCTCTTGTGAAACTAAATAGTTCTCAAGTCATGGATTATATTTGTTTTCCAGACCATAACAAAACAAATAGATCACGTAAGCATTATTTGATGACATACATATGTTTATGTTGAAGTGTACACTCCAACAGATAGAGTCCAAAATAAAGATATTAAAGAATTTAAATGTGGAAGTCTACCGACATCTATTATTGTAGCTACTTGGGTTATGGTGAAGTCAGTCATGTCTCTTGTGAAACCAAGTAGTTCTCAAGTTGTGGATTATGTTAGGAAATATTGCATTCAAACCCAGAATCACAAATCATTTCCCACATAACCCAAGAGATATTAACATGCATACAAGTTTTTCAAATGCAAAGATCAAATAGACAAGTCACAAGATAACACAAGATTTACCCTGGGAAAACCCTCAAGAGGGAAAAACCCAACCTCCAAAAGCATCCATACTCCATCATATTAATCAGCCATAAGCAAATACAAGAGTTACAATGAATACCTCTGAAACATCAAGCCCTCCAATGCACTTTCATGTGTCCAAGCATGAATCCACACATCCCATGCCATGCTTCACAAATTTACTCTTCAGAAAGACTCAATAATCATAGCCAACCTGCTCAGCCTGTTCACCTCCCCCAACCTAAAACCACTACATTGTGTTTGATTTTATAGACACAAGCTCACACAAATACAACTGGTGGTAAGGTAAAACCATGTACCACAAAACCATGTGAATACAAAACCACTGACCCCTTATTTAATATTGGGTACTAAGCTGTTACAATATTTAATTCCCTAATATTAAATTACTGCCACATGTCTTCTACAAATAGTAATACAATGTTACAATACAATCATTACATGGGACCAAATAATTACCTAGTGTGATTATCCACACCACCAAGGTGCATCACAACTAGATAATTATTTACAATAATAGAATAAAACATTTTATGCAATGGTGTACAACACCATACCCCAACATTCTCCCACTTGTTGTATACATTGCATAAGGGATCAATACATGATATACATCATCATAGCCATCCATAAAACCACATGAATCTGTAACATGCTCGCATGCTCCAACAAGATACTTGCAATAAGAACAAAGTGACCACCATCTCAAGCAAGAACTCCTCTCATTCTCCAGCATGCCACCTATGGAAGAAAAGGAACATGCCAAGGTGAAGGTGTGACAATCCATGAGCACAAGCACCAAATCCAAGTGATAACAAAGGCTCTAACCAAGCTTTTGTCAACTGTAAAAAAAACCACATGATCGGAAATAGCATCCACAACACATGCTAATACATCCAACCATCCATACCTCTAAGGTATCAATACATCAGTAAACTCATGCCAAGAACATATGCAACCTATAAACTGCAACCAAGCTCCTTGTATAAAACCTGTTAACAAAAACCATACATATCCAGAAACTCCCACTGCATAGGTAATGTCAAAACATATCAAGTCTACCAATCCACAATATACATCAAGGTGTGATAAGTCAATCAAAACATGAAGTACCAAGAACAATTGCATTGATCCACACATACAAACCAAGAGCTGCATCATCTCTCACAACATGTTGCCACCATCCTCCCAAAACAAGGAGAAACCATGAAGAGAGAAACCTATAAACCATAATGTCCTACCAACACCTCAAAAGTGTACCGTTGTGTCAAGTATGATCTCCTAAACAACCCCAACTGAAAAGCCTCAACAACATCTATAACACTCAATCTCATAGATCACGTACAACATAAAAATCAGTGTAATAATGCCAACATGGATGTAAGCCTCTCAAAACAAGAAGATCAAACTCATAGATAACCATCCCCATTAACTAGAAATCAGCCCATAACCATCTCCTAACAATCCTCATCAAAGAATGATATCATAAACTTAAATGTACAAGGAGATAACCATGCCATAACATCTCTCAAAATGAATCCTCCAGAATTAACTATCCATAGCTCAAGATCCATGTCTATGAAAGATAAAGCATAAAAATTAACACATTTGAAAGATATAATGGGCAAATACCTCTCAAATCATAAGCTGTTGAGTAGACCAAGAGTGGGGAATGAGAATGCTCCTTTAAGATAACCAAGTCATCATGACTCACTCCAAGAACAATCTCCTCTATCTATCCATCATGAACTCACATCCATATCCAAGTGAAGGCTCCCTCGGTCTTCCTGCTGAAACCTCCAAAGAGTAACCGTCTCAAGCAAATGTCTCTAATCACAAGAGAACTCCAATCGTCACCTACATCTCTAAGTATCCATGAGCACATGTAACCAATCAATCCATGCCAAAATCCAAATGCAACATAATACCATCATGAAGTAATCAAACAAATGATCAATGCACTCAATACAAAGAGACTCACACATGATCAATGTCAAAGTTCCAATTGCAGAATCAAGAACCAATCATGATAACATGATCTAAACATCTCCTCCTAGGAGATCACATGCACCATAACATACATCCTGGTCTCAAGAGAACATGTAATATGACAAACTCTAATCTAGAATCAAGAGTGTACCATGACATCATAACAAACACTCTAAGCCAAGAAAACATATCCCCAATCACATGAAGATAACCATACCAATGATGCATCCATGTCACTGCCAACAACTCCCACTGAACCATGATACGAGCTACACATGGCATCATGAAAATCATCCAGGTCTACACACAATCAACTACAATGTCAGTAACATACAAGTAAACCAAGATCTCCAAGCCAAGAAGATACATACAACTACCATAAAAACATCACAAACCAATACAACACCACCAAATCATCACTATCAAAAGCTCCCACTGAAAGTGTATAAAAAATGAATGTACCAAGCTATCATGACATCGTGATTAAACCACATGCTACAAGTCCCATGAATAGACTAAACGAGTACTCAAAACATCCATCCTCTTAATTCCAAAACAACATACCAATGCACAAATGACCACAGACAAGGCCAACTAATGAAATCTGCAACAACAATGAATCAAACCCAGTGGATATAGACAGTCTAGATCCGATTCATCCCACTGCAAATGAATGAGTGGCCAACCCACACACCTACATAACTCATAGATCCAATCACTGAAACATGCAAACTCATTATCACATTAGTAACTGCAAACCAACATATCAAAGAAAGATAACCATGTAGACATCTAGACTCAAACATCAAATCAACCACTGATCTGATTTTCCAACCATGTTCACAAAACAGTAATCATAGTCAAGGAACCAAATAAGCATCAAGAAAATAATACCAATCTCCTAACATCAAACCATATCACCACCAAACACCATATACATGATCATGTCATGCCAATGCATCAAATGTACCTACATATCCATGACACCACAACCATAGCCATCACTGAACCTGCACTCAACTATCACCCATACGAGAGTCCAAGTCTCAAACCATGTCCAACCATGTCCTCAAAATCAAAGACAACCTGTGTACCTATCACCATCAAAGTCCTAACTCTGAAAATTACCTATAAACTTGTACCAGGAAGCACCAATCTGATAATCAGCAGTAGTATCATAAATAACATATAAAAACATGTACTCCCTCAAGTTTTCGCTTCTTGACTCATCCAGATGCTCACATAATCACACCCTGAATCTCAAGCTACTACAAGCAATCAAACAAGTACCAAACATTCTCTACACCACAATCTGATAAACAATTTGAACCAATATGCAGTACACTACAAATTCTCTCTGACGCATCTTCAAAATCAAAAAACTAATTTTGTATGCAAAAGATATGTCCAAAACTGTTCAAATGAGAATATTGACTTTCAAGCTTCAAAAACATGTTAGAACAACAAAATCAAGAAACCAAACCTATACCACAGCGTAGTGCTTGGAGCTAGCTTTCTAATGACTGTAAGAAGTTGAAAATTCGACATTGTGAGTGAAAGTTATGCCCATTTGAATAAAAGTTCTCCAAGCTGCCCTGCTGGTGGCTTTGTGGTGGTGCCCAGATGGTGCTCTGGTGGTGGGAGGGTGGCAGACTTCAAAAATATTTTAAATACAATTTAATTTCTCGTTTAAAATTTTTTCTCCTCCCCTTCTCTTACGGACTTGACACCATTATAAAATATGGCTTTGAAAACTGTTTTAAGTCCGACAGACTTTGGCGGATTTTAAATTTTAAATTTT
This sequence comes from Sequoia sempervirens, assembly GCA_007258455.2. Lineage (NCBI taxonomy): Eukaryota > Viridiplantae > Streptophyta > Pinopsida > Cupressales > Cupressaceae > Sequoia > Sequoia sempervirens. Next base: position 39,162 of record VDFB02039127.1, read on the forward strand.
TTAAAAATTTCAAACAATTTTTTTTGTTTTAAAGCCCTAAGGGCTTGGCAGTTGGTGCCGTCAGTGGGCCCGATAGACTTTTGGCCAAGGCTGACAACCGCCCGCACTGGCAAGTGGGTACCAACAGGGTACCCTGACGGTACTGTTGTCGCTATGCCATAAGGCACTCTGCGGTACACTGCACAGGGGTATGGGTGGGGGTTTGACCCCCACCAAAATTTATTTATATTTTTTTTAATTTTTCAACAAGATTTTCTCAATGAAATTCTTTTCTAACATTTTTCTTTTCCTCTCTTTGCAGGATTTTTTAATAATTTTTCACCCGATAACAAAATAATTTCTACGAAAATAATTTCAGGATTTTTAATAATTTTATTTTTCTTCACATGCAAAATGAACTTTTAATTAAATTTTTTTTTCCTTTTCTTCAACTTTTCCAAAGTAGGTCAAATTTTATGTCAAAATTCGTATCTCGACCAACTTGAATCCAGCCATGATTTTTTTTTTGTTCCAGAAGATTATTTGTGAAATTTCCCCCACAAAACCCTCACATGCAAATTCAAACCAAGAAACCCTTCTTCACCCAACATTGGAGAACATTAGATCTGCAATAAACCCAACAAATCTTGACAACCCAAAGCCGAAATCTGCATAAAAACACCTACAACATGTGTTCCATACCTTGTAATGCCTCAGATCCTACATGCATGTCCATGGCTTCAACTTTGCAAAAACTCTCAAACTAGGGTTATAATAAAAATTCTTCAACCATGAAAGCTCTGATACCACTTGTTAGGAAATATTGCATTCAAACCTAGAATTACAAATCATTTCCCACATAACCCAAGAGAGATTAACATGCATACAAGTCTATCAAATGCAAAGATGAAATAGACAAGTCACAAGATAACACAAGATTTACCCTGGGAAAACCCTCAAGAGGGAAAAAACCAGCCTCCAAAAGCATCCATACTCCATCATATTAATCAGCCATAAGCAAATACAAGAGTTACAATGAATACCTCTAAAACATCAAGCCCTCCAATGCACTTTCATGTGTCCAAGAATGAATCCACACATCCCATGCCATGCTTCACAAATGCACTCTTCAGAAAGACTCAATAATCACAGCCAACCTACTCAGCCTGTTCACCTCCCCCAACCTAAAACCACTACATTGTGTTTGCTTTTATAGACACAAGCTCACACAAATACAACTGGTGGTAAGGTAAATCCATGTACCACAAAACCATGTGAATACAAAACCATTGACCCCTTATTTAATATTGGGTACTAAGTTGTTACAATAATTAATTCCCCAATATTAAATTACTGCCACACGTCTTCTACAAATAGTAATACAATGTTACAATACAATCATTACATGGGACCAAATAATTACCTAGTGTGATTATCCACACCACCAAGGTGCATCACAACTAAATAATTATTTACAATAATAGAATAAAACATTTTATGCAATGGTGTACAACACCATACCCCAACAGATTATAAATATCTGCCAAACCATAGTAAAATTTGATTAATCAAAATCTAGTAGACATTTGTAATCCCCCCTACCCCCATCAGTCATGTCTGTTGTGAAACAAAGTAGTTCTCATGTCGTGAGTTAAATTGATGAATCAAATTTGTTAGATATTGATGAACAAATGATTTGTTAATTAAATAAAATTCATAAATTATTTAATGTTAGATCTATCAAAATAAAAATTATAATAATTTCAACTTCCAATGATATAATATATTATATCAATTAATGATTTTCTTAATAGATAACATGAGAAGAGGGTTTTGTTGGAGGTGGGCAGAGACAGAAGAAACAAACATGAAGGCAACACCAAACCAATGTGCTACAACACAATAAACTTGATTTTTATCGCCTTTTCAAAATAGATTACATCTGCCTCCTTAAATAGAGGTCTTCAAAATTCTCTAGAAATATCGCATGTTAAAACACACATGCATAGAAGATGGTCTGTTGGTCGGTGGAAGATTTATCTAGATTGGTGGTGGGAACCTTCTGTATTAAATGCAGTTTGAAATTGGTTAATATTCAGTGGAAATTTGGTGGGAGAAATTAATTACTCCCAATAGACTCCACACTAAAAATTAAAAAAATATTACATACAAGTTCAATTTTTTACTCCAAGGCAACCCAAAAACTACCTTCTAACTAATGAGTAAGGTGGGGACATGAAAATGTAGTAATAATCAAATACTATAAGAAGAACCAAATGTAATACTAATAATCTCTAGAGGAGTTTTCGTTTTGATCAAAAACCTGTGATTTGACAAAGAAATTCTCCTATCTCCACTACCAAAATAGATCAATAGTGTCAGTTTTAAGGCATTGAACTACTATGATTATAATAGTCATGAGGAATTAGAGCAAGTTGTCATGGACAATTAATGATATTGGACATTAATAGCAGATATCAAAGACACAACCCAAAATAGATAACATCATTTAGGGAAGAAGACAATTTTCCCCATCTTCAAGTGTCAAACAACTTTCTTTAATGTAAGATCACTAATTTTATTTTCTATGTTAAGAATATTTTCTATCATGTATTCCTTAACTTCACAATCAAAGATAAATTATCACTAAATTAATTATGATCTTTCACAAACATTCCCCACATTATTCCTTTAATAATCTACTTGAGAAAATAAAGAAAACCATAATTCTATGTGAATCATTTATTCCCCTCAATCATATGTTTCGGGTGAATGAATACTATACATTTTAATAAACAAGAAAATTTAGAAGCTTACTGTATTAGAGATCATGAACTTCTTTCATCCTCTACTACCGCTCCCTAGACCCACAAGTATTTGCCCAACTATCAAAACCGAGGGATTGGATGCTACGCCCATCACAACTACTCCTATTGCAAACACAATATCTGTCGATCTCATAATAGTTGTTGCAATTATCACACTCCATCAATTAATCGTGTCCTCTCGCCATGCTTAGCACCATGGCTCCCCCTTTCAATCCATGCACTAACAATGGATAAAATCAACCTTTGCTATATCCAGTAACAGTCTAGAGGATGCTCAAACAGCTCATTTCAATACATCGGTGGATCTACAGTCAGCATCTAGAACCAACCCGCCAATTACAAGTCTGGAAAAGACTTTGGACGAAGTACCTAGTCTTCTAATCTATAGTAGACAAATCTTAAAGCCAAAATTCCCTTCCAAACCCTAGGTGACTCTCTCCTAAATTCTCATAGAATTCCTCATGTCCTTTCCTGTTTAATGCTTGAAAATCAAGCCCATATTGTAGCCCATGCCTCATTAGCTTGGCAGCTTTTATTTTATGTTATTTTCTTTATTTTCTTATTATTTTTTAATTTTATTTTATTCTCACCAACATCCTTCATGGAAGGTTACACCATTCACAAGTGGCGAGCTTTGATTTGTATTCCATTCTCTCAGTATAGCATAAATTCTCAATGGTAGCAAAAGACGAACTTGCACTCATGTGCTAAGGCAACATCAGTTTCTTACACAATATTGGTTTGGGTAAAAGAATATAGGCATTGCTCAATGTCAAAAAAATAAATGTTGCATATCTCATCTTCAATGTAACACATGCTTTACTTCCAACATGAGTTCCAATAGTAAAATTTGTTCAAAGATGCACTAATAGACTCTATTCCCACGTATCCTCCATTTTGTAAAGGAAAAACATGGCATGTCCATCTAAAATGAATGATGGTAAGTATTAGGTCAATCTTATGAGTAAGAGTAAAATTTATAGATAAATTATAATTTAGAGTACTATTATTTCATATCACAATTTTATTTTCTATATATCCAAAATAATTAATTTTATTTGTTGAAGCAATGACATAAATACGAAGTGCAAAGATGTGTTTTTAAATCTTTTTTTACATTTTTTAATTTTTCTACATGTGTTGAAAAAAGATCTTTATGTGTGATAAAAAAATTTACGTTCACTATAAAATACAAAATATTTATAGATTAATTATATAAAATGTATTATGAATTATAGTATTTTAAAGGATTATTTTAATGGTTTTGATTTTGCAAAATCTCATTTTATGGTGACTCCATTTTGATGGTCCAAATATTTTATTAGATAAAAATATCCTCAAAAAAATAGGTGACCATAGGGATGATGGAACCATAAGGACTTTTTAATGAAGGTAGTAACCTCATTTGAAGGTCTCTATGTAGGATTGTCATTATGAAATTTTAAAAGCTAAAAAGAGGCCTTCATTAAAGGTCGTGATGATGTTTTCTTTCAATGGAAGGTACTTCATTTAAAGGTATAAGTTTATTCAAAGTTGTTTTCCAATTTTTGGCTCCTCGATATCATTTTTCTACTTCATCCCATAAGTGGGACATATTATTGTGGGATCATACACAAGGGAACCCCCATCTTGCTTTTACTGTAGTGATGAATCAATATAGGATAGGAAAAATTAGGATATCCTAGAAGGATCAAGCTCTAAGATTGAGGTTTATAGTAATCCTCTCATATATAAATTTCTTGAAAAGAGAAAAAGAGATTTTTAAAGAAAAAAATTAGGATTAATTTAATATTAATCTTTACAAGTGATAGTCCTGGTAAATGTAAAAACAAGAAAGTAATCTCAAGTAATGGGGTGTAAAAAGATCTAAGGTTGTTTGATGAAGATTATTTGCAATAATATTAAGGGGATAAAGTCCGCTCCAAAGAGATGGATTCTCTAAAGACTCTTGGATAAACTAAAAGGAAGATAAATTTAAAAGAAACCAAGTTGAATGACATGCAAGATGCTTCTGACTTTCCTCTCTTCCTAGGGAAGTAGGAAGCTAGGGTTTCTTTAAGAGGCTTTCATGGTTAATCTAAGAACCTAATTAACTTCTTATTTTTAGCAATTAATATTAATGGTCTTTAATGTAGATAAGAAAATGACTGCTATTGGTTACAAATCAAATATTTCATTAAGTTAAACTAAAATTATTGATGGATTGTGTTGGAAAATATCAATACAATGATTTATTTCTCTAAAAGGAAAGGGGGATCCAAGGACCTAGGTGATAGCCAGAGTTTTTATTTATTTTTATCAAATATTCAATTTTTTTGGATTTTAAACCTCAATGTGGTTGGTTCACCTAGTCCAATATAAAGATAGAGGAAGACTACATTAATGCAAGAATTTATTTATTCTTGGAATCCACTAAATGGTTCAAGCTAATATGGCCCTTCATTTGGAGGTCCTAGCTAAGGAAATGTCTAGCTAATGGCCTATTTTTCCTAAATATTAATCAATATATATATAGGACACATTTTTAGTGCAAAAATATAGTTAGAGAATACGGACTTAGATAGAGTAGTTGATGACTTCTAAAAGATTAATCATGCCTTCTTTGGGACAAAGATGCATATGTTCAATATAAATATTCAATATTTGACACTATGATTGAAGTAGTGGAATCATAAATATTTCAAATATCTACTTCAATGTAAGAATGGTCTTAAAAATATAATGGTGAATATTTAAAAAGATCTTCAAGCCAATAGTCTCAAAATATTTGAAGTAGGAGGAGAAATATGTAGCTAAATAACATGAAGACATTTATACATTTGAGGAAAAATATAGAAATAGAAGTCAATAATAAATTGACTCAAGGAGAGAGATAGAAAGAATAATTTTTTTTATTGAACTTGCAAGATGAGAAGGTCAAGAAGCTTAATTTCCAAAATTGAAACTAAGGAGATCTATATTCTATATTGCTTGGCTAACATCAAAACTTCCCTCATTTTTTTCGGGAATAATATGCTAACCAATGAAGATAAAGAAAGGGGGAAAGTATTAGTTCTTCCTTGGCCCTATTCTAACAATAATAGGTATTCTTAGTGATGAGCCTCTCATGAAAAATATATACAAAACATAGAGAAAACATCATTCGATTAATATACCAAACCAAAATCTACAATAAAGTCTCTATATATCCATCCTTCTATCTCAATGTAACATACTAATGAAAACTGACCACATACAAGGCCAATTAACAAGTTTACATTAAAATTGAAATAATCTTATGGATATAGATAGTCCATATTTGGGTTGTAAAAAATGATAGAGATGGAATGAGAAGTTAGTAATTTTTATGGTATTTGAATTTGGGGATTGGATTATAGATGCACTTTTGTCCATTAGATAGAATTAATTATATCATTTAACTTAGGGATGTAATGATGTATTATATGGGAAATGGTTCAAAGAATGGGGATATAAGACATGTTGGTGGGGGGTAGGTTCTACCTTACTTTACCCTATGCATAAAAATAGCTCAATTTGAATAAATGGGATAACATATTTAGGAAAGGACAATAAAATAGTCTATCATATATACTTAAATTCTATACTTTTTTTTTCTTTTAATTTTTGTGTGAACTACATTACATTAATCATGCATATTAATGTAAGAAAATAATAATTTAAATAGTAAAATACTTAGAAAAAATATTTGAGTAGATGATGCCTCACACCTTTTTTTTTGTTATTAATAGACACATCTTTGAAAATTTATGCATTTCCATGAAAAGTGTTATAACACATGTAATAGAAATAATAGAATATAAGTTGTATTTTTCTTTTTGGCTTTTCAATATTATTTCTCAAATGTAAGATACCAAATTGGTGAACAATTGAGGTTTAGAAAAAATTATAGAAGTGGACTCATGAAAGTCACTTTAAACACTATATGTCCCAAAAGCATTTCCCCCTCCCCAACTTGGATGCATAATATACACATTGAATTAGTTTAAGGCCATGAGACTAGTAGCCACATATGTTGGCATGTTGGTCCTAAAATACACATCAACTAATAATATCATAAAACATAATTTATTATGAAATATAATATTACTTAATAGCTTTCCCATAATTGTTAAGATAAGTCACACGTTCTATTTAGATATGTAATATATAATACTATAAATCAATATTGGATATATAATGGGAATATTTTTTATATTAAAGATAGTTTACAAAAAGATATTTCATCATATGGAGTTGTTTCCCCTTTTAAACTGATTACATAATCATCGTAGTATCAAAAAAGAGTTATGCTAATTACATATCAAATCAAAATAGAAACATGTTAAGAAAAATTAATTCCACTCTCCTATTGAATTGTTACTACATTCAGCTATATCCACATCATAAGCCCCAATAGGAGGTAAAATCATATTAGAGTCTATGTTCAAATTTGTAAAAGGAGGACCAATATCCATTTTTTTTGGAGATCTTTTTTAAAATATTACTTACTTTGCTTCCTCTCCTAGAGGTATATATTTAGCAACCTCAATTCATCTTAGTTAAACTTAATTTCCCCCTTGAGGGAAGAAGTGTGTAGATATAATATCAGTTTTGTAAACAAGAATGACCCCTTCTTTTAGCAAGATCATGAAGTGGTCCTTAGGGATCTCCATGACAAACGATACCTATATCATAATAGTTAAGAAGGTGAGTGGTCTATTGAACTCAATAAAATTCCTTCTCTTTTCTAAAAGATCTCTTCATTCCTCTTCCTCCAAAGAAACCATAAAACCTCATTTGACAAAACAAGCCAAAAAAAATTCAAATAAACATTATATGTTTCAACATATCAAACAAGAATCTCATGCCAAGAAAAACTAATATCATCATTCAAGATAACAAGGAGACCAAAAGGAAAAGAATAGATCAAAATGGCATATTGAATTTTTAAAAAATATGCTCAAACATTTCAGGCACAAAACAAAGAGGACAAATTCTAGTAGGAATACTACAGTCATATAAAAAAAAATAACAAGCTTTTTTAAAATAAAAAACCAACGAAAGAAAGTATTATTTGGTTCCACATTGTTATGCCAAAGATGGGTAAAGATATTTAACCACTTAGTAGCTATCTAGTACAAGTTCCAAGTAAATTTTAACCAATTATAGACCTCTCCCTAGCCAACAAGCATCAAATACATATTTTTCATATAGATAGATAATATTCTAGAATCATTATCCCATTTCATATTGTCTAATGCATTAGATTCATCCATGATAGTACCAAGAAACCCATTACCCAAGGAATTTTTTTATCATAGTATAAGTCTTTTTTGAGAAGGAAGTATTGCATGCTTAGCACACATCTAAACCTAGGAACCCAAGCATTGATAAACCATAAAAACTTTGAAAACAAAAATCCCTTAAGATGACCAATTCTTTGTAAAAAAACCCTGAGATAAGGCCAATGGTTTCCCATTCATGACATTATTCCACAACACAAATCTATTAGGAACAAACCAAGCTGAAGATCTATTGAATGCTTCACCATCCGAGATTAAATGTATGACCTGAGACTAGGCTTTTAAAAGAGAGGAAAAATAATTAGAACCAAAAGCCTTAACCTCAAACTAACCAAATAGAATATCATGCATATGAAATTTTTTCCATTGAACCCCCCTCTTTGGTTTAGATAGTGCAAGATTTTTCCTTACCAAAAATTTCCATGGTTTGTTACCAACCAAAGCTTTAAAAATCCATTTGGAATCAAGTTCTATCCCTTATAACCAAAGGTCCTTCAAACCCAAACCCCCCTATGCTTAATGGAGACAACACCACTTCCAATTTATATTGTGTCTCTTTTTATTCCCCTCACCACCAGACCACATAAACTCCCTCAAGATCTTTTGAATTTTGTTACAATACACATTAGAAAATAGCTAGGCCAAGGAGTGGTATATTGCATTAGAGGAAATAACCTTTTGAAATATTGATGTCTACCAACAAGGGATAAGAATTGGGTTTGGCATTTGTTATGTTTCTTTTCAATTTGTTAAAACAACCACTCCCATATGTTTTTGAGTGAGGGGTAAATAGAGAAAGGAATTCCTAAATATCTTACACTATTGTTAATATTGGATCACCCACACCCTTTATTTACAAGCCATGATTGCAGGTTATTTTCCTATCCAATAACTATTGATTTGTGGTGGGTGATCTTAGAGCCAGAGGCATCACAAAACACATCAAGCCTTTTTAGGACATTATCAAAATTGGATTCAATCACTTTAATAAATAGGTTAGTATCATCTACAAATTGTGCGTTCAATAAATGATCATGATTGGGTAGTTTGATACCTTTCACTGGGGGTACACCAAATCAGACTTGAGAATGTAGGTGCAAAGCATTAGCTACAATAACAAACAAATCACCTATGGAATGGGGAACCCTTGTATAATATACCTTTATAGGGGAATTACATCTGAAATCTCTTTATTAACATTAGTAATTATAGAGGAATCATTAAAAATAATCTTGATCCATTTACAAAAGGAAGGGGGAAGACAAATGCTTGTAACATATCAAACACAAAAATCCATTTGATCTTGTCATACACCTTTTGAAAGTTTAGAAATATCATTCCCGCCTACTTCTTGCCATATGTGGTCCAATTCATTCTTTCCCATCCAGTGATCTAAGATTCTCAAGAATATACCTTCCCTTTATAAATCTAGTTTCGGTAATTGAGACCACTTTCCCAAGGATGCTAGTTACCATACAAGCAAGTGTTTTAGAAATAATCCTATGGTGATGGGGATCAAATTCACAGTGAGTGTTCTATAACCTTCCTTAGGGATCAATTTAATAACCCTTCTATTAATATTTAGCCCCAAAGATTGATCCACAAAGGCATAGTTATATAGCAAAAGTAGCTCTACCCCAATCCATCTTATGCTAGGTTTCTAAACTTTAGTAGTAAGTCTGGCATCCAATCCAATAGATTTACCATTAGCTAGGGATCTAATGGTTCTTCAATTTCTTGCAAGGATAACTCTTTCTAACACATCTTAGCATCCTCATCACTAATTATTTTGGAATAATTTTCAAACATAACTTCCTTGGTTCCTTATTGTTACAGGTCTTCTCAAAGGAAAACAACTTCTAAAAGGAGAAAAATGCATTTTTTGATAAAATTGACATCTTTAGATAGGAACCCATTGTATAAGATTGAGTCAATAAGTTGTCTTTCCTATTTATCCTAGATTCACTTGAAAAAATACTTAGACCCTATATCACCTTCATGTAGCCAATTTATTTTAACCTTAATCATTTAACCCTAAAACTTATAGTTTTTTACTTTTCTTAATAAAGATCTAGTTTCAATAAGAGTGGATTCAACTTTTCCGTTAAGAGTGTTATGTTGGACTTAACATTCAAGCATTAACAATTTCTAGTGTAGCAAGTTTCCAATCAAATTTTTATCCTTGGCTTTCTTTCTTCCCACTATTTGGAAGTTCTTAATCCAGGATTCAATAAGGGCTTCCCACCTTAGAATATGATCCACCCCTCTATTAAGGGAGTTGGTCAAAGTAGTAACACAATCATAATTCTCCCAAGACAATATGAGTCATTATTAAGCAAGGATTAGTTCAATTTGAAGGGTGTGCATCTCAACAGAGGGAAGGTAGAGAAAACTAAGGCAAAAGAAACATTAGTCTAAATGGGAGAATGATCAGACATAGAGGTAGGAGTAACACCAACAACATTTTCATCCTAGTTACTTGAGAAGATGATAATCTTCCTATCACCGTAAAATTTATTTAGATAACAAAAAATATTCTTATTTTCTATTCCATTATTGCACCATGTAAACCAAATTAAGCAGGATAATTCCTTGCAGTTCTCCAAAGGGTCACAAAGATTAAGAGAACATTTCATTTTGGAGCAAAAATAAAGCTCATCCCCTTTGCATAGAGGGCCCTTACAACCTTTCTTATAAGAATATTTTTCAATCATATTGAAGTCTCTGGTGCAAACCCAAGGGATTCTAGGGAGGTTAGTTTCCATCCGATTCCATAGGTCTACCCTTTCTTTATAGTCATTAGATGCATACAAAGAGAAAATATCCAAGGTTTCTGATCCAATAGACATGTAGATCCACACTAACTTGTTACATGGTGAAGATACCCACAACTATATCTCTTATTCCATTTTGGATGGACAAGGATAACAGTACCACCCTTCCCCTTTACATATTCTGTACAAAATAATTTTGCATTTTACTAGATAAATTTTAATACATTCTCAGCCTAGAAGTTGTTTACCTTAATTTCTTGCAAGCATAAAACGTGTAGATATTGTCTATTGTCATCAAAGGCTCTAACCACATAATTTTTGTCTATTGATTCCAAACCACTCACATTCTAGTTAAAGATCTTAAAGTTCATTTTGGTTTAGGAGTGGGAGTATTTTTCCAATTCTTATACAATCTATCAAAACACTTAAGTCTTCATTCTTATTACCTTTCTTGTTTACTTTTTTCTAAGACCAAGAGTTGAAGGAAATTGGTCTTTCAATAAGCTTTCTCTTCTTATTTTCATCACCTTTGGGAGGAGGACATTTTAGAGGAAGAGGGTTATGAAATTGTTGAACCCAACACAAGGTGTTCCAACAATGAACAACCACTTCCTTAAAAATTCCCCATCTTTAGAATTGAGGATGGATTTTATAACTTGGGTTCCATAATTACTTTCATATTAGAAATATTCATGATTTTTTTTATCTTATCAGCATTTTCCTTAATAGATTCTAGGGAATTTTTTTGAGAATTTTTCTTTAGTCCCACCTTATCTTAGGGGGTGGTAATAAGAGTGAGGTTAGAAATGGTGGCTAAATTGTCACTACTTATCCCATAGTCAGATTGTCTCAACAATTTTCTTATATTTTAGGATTTTTCCTAAATGGAATCTAGGGCTTAGGGCTACAATGCTCCCTCAAAAGCATTATTTTGTTTGGGAGATGCTTTTAAGGTAGAATTAGAGGGAGACATGAAATTAGCATGGACTACCTCCAACTGACCTTCAATGAGAGGATCCTTGAGAGGTAATTTCAAATTATTAGTACCCTTAGAAATAATAGTTTCATCTCTATGGTTAGTGTTACCATGATCTCCAACCAAGGTTTCGTTATCATTTACCATTTCTTCCCCAACATCTTTTGGGATTTTATATTTATTTCCATCCTAAATTGGCTTAATATCCCCCTTTGGATTTACCTTAGTAAGAGGACAATCCTTTCTAGGGTACTCATTTCTTTTACGATAGAAATGATGATGGCCACAGAAACCAAAACCCATAGAAATCACAACAACAAATACCAACACAAAATATGTGAGATAGAAAAATGAATCACTATCAATTATTTTTAGAAAATGAAATTATAGATTCAAAGCATACATGTTACAACCTCATGGGATTGATTCATTACAACAAAGTCAAATCTGAAAAGAAAATCTACTATTCGAAGCCACAATCTGCACTATCAGGGCCACCTTCTACAACCCCCACTTAACCCTTTTTATTTTCTCGGATAACCACCTTGGAATGTTCTAGAAAGTTAAAATTTTCCCTTTTGTTTTGGTGCTAAAAGTCTCATCGTTTGATTTTTGGCCTAGGAAGAAATTTCTATGAAATTCACTTTTTAGAGGATCGATTTCACTCCACCATAACTTTTGATCCAGGTCTCCAATTTGCTATTATTTCATATTGTTGGAAAGCTCTCGATGAGCTCTACAACAAATGAATTGACCATAGGATGGTTCGGCCACATTTTGAGTTGTTTCGGGGCCTCTAATGTTTTATATATGAATTTGAAGTTGCATTAGAGAAATTTCTTGGGATGAAAATTTTAATTTCTCCCAAACCATGAAGGGTATTGAGGCGATTATTTTGTGACCAAAATTGTTTTCCAGATCTTCTCCTTGGGGTGAATTTTCACATCAATATGATCCCATTTAGGCCAATTTACTAAAAACAGTAAGTGCCCATTTTTTGATATTTTGCTGCTTGATTGTCTTACACCCCTTAAGTGCTATCATGGGACTCAAAACAACTAAATAAAATAAAGAAAAAAATTGTTTTTTTGGGTGATGCAAGATTTCCTTGGACCAATCGATGCTTCTACATTAAGGAGCTAAATAGTTCAACTTCACACTTAACAATTTTTTTGTCAAATTACATAGAAATTTGTTCAAGTACCTTTGTTTTGGTTGATAAAGATACAAATACCCTAGCATTAAGATGGGGGAGGGTAACCATCGACTCTTCAACCTACATGAAATTACCAAATAGTTTTAAAATATTAGGGATGAACGTCCATAACATTGGGGAACATTTTTTTAAGTCAAGCCAGTTAGGGGAAGAATTAGAAACAACCTCTTCAACATCATCTTGTGTATACCATGGTAAAAATATAAACATAAAATTCCCAACATTCCAATATTCTTTCTTGAATACCCTTTCTTGCATTCCATGGTTTCAGAAAAAAACCACAAATAACCCTTTCTAAATCATCATGCATAATGACACTTGAATACCCAACTTTTTCCACATATAGAGGAAATCCATTCATCAAAAAATTATAATGGGTATTTTGATAGGTATTATATGAATATTTTTAGATTATAAATAAAGTGGGGGTGGGATATTTTAGTTTTATTATAACATAATTAAACTCTTAGAAAAATGATTACATGTAGTGATCTATAAGGATGAAAATAATTTCCTAATATGTCAAGA
>VDFB02039128.1:0-38976 GCA_007258455.2 Sequoia sempervirens
TTACCACAATCTCCTAGATCATGGGGACACCCACAAGAAAATCAAGCTTCCACATCACAAACCTATCCTGAAAACTACCCCGAATTCACAAGATGGGGAGACCTTGGCCATGAGTTTATTGAAGTAGATCCATCTCATATGTTGTATCAAAATGACAGACCGGCAACTAATTTACCAATGGACAAAAGAAGCAAGGGCCTACACATGATGCTTGCAATGGGCTATGATAGAAATCAACGACTGGGACAAAATGACAATGGGCTCATAATACCTATCATGCCAGAGACGTGACTCATAACAAATCTTGGTCTTGGATGTACCCCTCCGAGAATAACCATACGTGGCCGAAGTCCTTCAGTTAGAACGGCTAATGTTTCTCCTTAGCCAATACTAGTACAAGTACACTCACCAATAGTCACAGGTAGGGACACACATAATTTTATAACTGAGGCCTATATTAGTAGTGATGACGAGGACCCCATATCCAATCTACCTAGGCTATTCGAGGACACCACCCTATGTATGATTAGTACCCTATCCTTTGAATCTGATCATCAAAATCATGAGATCCGTTTAGTGTACCCCCAACTAATCGACTATGACCAACAAGGACCACCAGTTCTTGATACATTCAAAAATGATGAGGCACTCTCAAAATTCATGGGATTGAGGGATAACATTCCAAAGGGAGATCACAAGGCAGGATTTATAATGGAGTTCGACACACATGCCTATTACGGGGAAATCATTGAATCCTTCAGTCGCAAAAGTGAGAAACTAAGAATCATATCCAAGTCCTTGAGTGAAAACCACACCGTGGCACTCTCTGACAAGAAAATAGTAAAAAGAAAGGACGTATCCAACGGTGAAAACCTCTCTGAGGTGCCTAAGGATGAAGGATTCAATCTTCCCTTAATATCTATTCATCAAGAGAAGTCAGTAGTCTTGGCCGAAAAGTGCAATCCAATCAACCTAGGAACAGAAGAGACCCCACATATCACATTTTATGCGGAATCACTATTATCAGAAGAGCAAGAACTCCTAGCAGCATTCCTAAAGGAAAGACAAATAAACTTCGCATGGAGTTATGCTGACATGCTAGGGAAAGATCCAAAGACTGTGGTTCATCATTTAGCAGTATATTCAAAAGCAAAGCCAGTCAAACAAAAGCTTCAAAAAATGCATCCCCAAACCGCTTTGTTAGTCAAAATGAAGCTCAAAAAGCTGTTAGATGCAGGATTTATCCGACCAATTGATTATCCAAAATGGGTGTCAAATTTGGTACCCGTTTCAAAACCTAACGGAGCCATCAGAATCTATACGGACTTCAGATATTTGAACAAAGCATGTCAAAAGGATGATTTTTTTCTTCCCAACATTGACATGATAGTAGACATGACAGCAAGTCACGAGATGCTATCACTAATGGATGGATTTTCAGGATACAACCAGATCATGATAGCAAAAGAGGATCAACACAAGACAACTTTCACTTGTCCATGGGGGACCTACTGCTGGAACATGATGCCATTCAGCCTAAAGAACACAGGAGCAACCTATCAAAGGGCCATGACACTAATATTCCATGACATGATCCACAAAATAGTCGAAGACTATGTCCGGTGACATCCTAGCTAGAATCAGAAAGACAAGATCCTTATATAGCAACCCTAAGTGCTATCTTTGGCCAATTTGGAGGAGTCTGAGAAGTCCCGGACTAAATCCAAAGTGTGTCTTACATTACAATCGAGATGGCTGCTGGGATACATAGTCTCCATGAGGGGGTATTGAGGGGGATCCCGGTAAGTGAAAGCAATCCTTGAGATGGAAATTACCAAAGACATTAAAACAACTGAGAGGCCTCCAAGGCCGACTTCAATCCATCCAACGATTTATAGCACAACTGGTAGACAAGCAGAATCCATATTCTCGCCTACTCCACAAGGGGGTAGCATACAAATGGGATACAAAGTGTGAAGAGGCATTTTAAAAAATCAAGGAATATCTACTGACACCACCAGTGTTGATGCCACCTATCCTGAAAAAGCCATTGATTTTATATGTGTCAGAAACAACAGCAGCCCTTGGAGCTCTCCTAGCTCAGCATGATGAAAACGAAACGGAGAGGGCCATATACTATATCAGCAGGACAATGGTCGGTCACAAGCTAAATTATTCATTCATTGAGAAAGCTTGCCTCGCAGTAGTGTTTGCATCCCAAAAATTTTAGACATTACATGTTTGCACACAAGATAAAGCTCATTGCGAAAATTGATCCCCTCAAGCATCTCCTATCAAAGGCAATGTTAACCGGCAGAATGGCAAAGTGGGTAATGATACTGTCTGAGTATGACATCGAGTATGTGGAGAGAAAAGCTATTAAAGTTCAGGTTATTGCAGATCAACTAGTAGAAGCACCTATATATTCTGAGAATCCTCTTATCTCAGAATTCCCAGATGAATCCATCTTTAACCTCAATGTAACTAACCATTGGAAACTATACTTCGATGGTTCATACACACAACATGGATCAGGAGCTGGTATCTTCTTCATCACCCCACAAGGGGATTGCATACCGAAGTCATAGAAATTGGGATTTCCTTGCACCAACAACATTGCAGAATACGAGGCTTTGACTATAGGCCTCAGGATAGCAGTGCAATGGAATATCATAGCTCTCAAGGTGTACGGGGACTCTTAGTTGATCATAAATCAGGTCAATAATGAATATCAGACTAAGGCTGATAAGCTCACTCCATACAAGAAATTGATGGAGACTCACAAGAATCCTTCATTGACATAACATTTGATCAGATTCCAAGAACCAACAACAAAGCAGAAGACGCCATGGCTACAATTGGGTCTCTATTAGACATCCCTCATAACGTGCTGAAATATGAATTTTTGATTGAGCAGCTTCTCGTTCCCACATTCGAGGTACCAGAATCGAAATATATGTGTGAAATCGTTGGTCTTGGTGATCCTTGGTACCATGACATCTACACATATCTTCGCATAGGAGTCATACCCGCTAACCTACCATCGAGCCTAAAATGAACCTTTATCAAAAAAGCATCTAGATTTGCGATCCTAGGTAATACCTTATACCATAGAAGCATAGAAGGTACCTTGCTACGTTGTTTAAATGCTAAGGAGACATTAACTACCCTAACCGAGGTTCATAACGATATCTGTGGCTCACACTCGAGTGGAATAACCATCGCCAAGAAACTGTTGAGGATGGGGTATTATTAGCCCACAATGGAAAGAGAAGCGCATGATCATGCTAAAAGGTGTTTACAATGTCAGCAGCATGGGGACCTCATCCATGCTCCAGCTCAAGAGCTTCACCCAATCATCACACCATGTCCTTTTTCACAGTGGGGACTCGATCTCATTGGAAAAATCTTGCCTACCTCATCCAATGGCCATAAATTCATTATAACTGCAACTGATTACTTCACTAAGTGGGTGGAAGCTATACCCATGACCTATATCACTAGGAAGTAAATCTCAAAATTCATCCTGAACTATCTCATCTATCGTTACGGTGTCCCACAAGTCATTATCTCAGATAATGGGACAACCTTCAAGAACCAGGAGGTTCACAACTTGTGCGAGAAATTCAAAATCTAGCATCACTTCTCCACCTTGTACTATCCCCAAGGAAATGGCCAAGTAGAAGCCACGAACAAAACCATCCTCAAAATCCTCAAGAAAACAGTCAATGACGCAAGTCGTGATTGGCACTTGCAGCTTAATCCTGCCCTTTGGGCTTATCGAACCAGTATCCACACACCCACTGGCGCCACCCCATTCTCCTTGGTCTACAGATCATAGGTCGTACTCCCAATTGAGATCGAGCTCCCATCCCTCAGAATATCATTGCAAAACCTCATCACTGATGAGGACTACTGGGTATCAAGACTAAATGAGCTGGAGCTACTGGATGAGAGATGCATAGATGTTTTGAATCATCTGCAAGTCTATCAAAATAGACTCAAACGGAGCTACAACAAGAGGATCAAAAGCAGAACTTTCCAAGTCGGAGAACTGGTCTTAAAAGAAAATCAGAAGAATGTCTCGAATCCCAGCAGCAAAGGCAAGTTCGAACCTAATTGGTTAGGGCCTTTCATCATCACAACAAGCTATAAATCAGGGGCATATCAACTATCAACACCCGAAGGGGAACCTCTACAGGAGCCCATGAATATCTCCCATCTCAAAAAAAATAATGCCTAAATATTTCAAGGTATAGAACCAAAAAATTCAAAAAATTAAGAAAAAGTCCTGAAAAAATGGTTACTTAGGCGAAAACTTGGCAAACAGGCATCTTGGTGACAACAAAAAATATCAAAAAAGCAAAAAAGGATCAAAAAAATTGTCCTCTAGTGAAAACCACTTTGGTGGCACTTTGGACAAGTACCATGGTGAAAACCTGGAAAACAGGTGCCTTGTGTAAATAAGCACTTTCCATCCACCAGGATCTTTATGGCTTGATCTACATCATCCATTTTGCTTCCATCATCCATCGCATTCAGGTCTCCATCCATCACACATCCATCTGCACCATAGCTTGGTCCTATGTTCATATCATGATCCCTCCTAGTACTACTCGGCCCATCCTCAAGGTCAGTTTGTCCTACCTTTATCAGAGTAGTTTATTGCATCGCGCTAGGGGCACGTTCTCATCGGATCGGATTCGTGTACGATTTTAAAAGTCCTCAAATCAGAAAATACAAAAACATCAGAAAATCAAAAAATCCAAAAACATCAGAATATTAGAAAATCCAAAAACCAAAAACAAGGTCGTCTTGTCGAACTACACCGTCTCTGAGCTTGAACATAGGCAAGGTTGATCTTTGATCATCCCCCGAGACATTTAGGTCAGTCCTATAGGAGTCTATCATAATAAACTGACATCTCATCATGTATATCATCATCTGTAAATCGGTCAAGTCGTCAATCAAACTACGTGGTCTCTACGTATATAACATAGGCAAGGCTAGTCTATCAATCAGCCCTCAAGACCCCTAGGATAGGTCTTTAGGTTAGTCTCTTGGTCAACATCTCAGAAAAAACCCAAAACATCGTAAAATCTAAAAAAATCAAAACATTTGCAAAATCTTGAAAACACCAAAAACAGCCTCAGAACATTTCAAAACATCAAAAACATCCAAATATTTGAAAAATCCATCTCCCTCATCTCGCTTGCACCCGCAATAAGCACCACTCATAATAAACTAATCGTCATCCTCAACCTTTGGTGAAACAGTCAGAAACAAGTCTAACAGGTTTAAAAGTGAAAACTCAAAAATGTCAAGTCTAAAGTCTAAGTCAGTGCGTAAGCAAGTTGGTTATCTCTTTTTATTGGTAACTCATCATCCAGTTGGTCCCATATCAATCATACCTTATAAACGAAATGATGTGTCGCCATCCACTAACATGTCCTAGAATGAATCCTTCCTACAATGGGCATTATCTTTTTGCAATAAGTTTCGGTTATCATCTTAGAAAACACATCCTTTTTTCGTTAGTGGTATTGAAGAGCATCAGTTTGTTTGTTTACTTGGTCTTTATCTTTGGACTTATCTTATTTTGTGCTCATTCCAAGGACGTCTTGATCATATCCCAAAACAGCGGATTTAGAGAAATAGGAATGGGGCAATGATCATTATCTTTTGTCTGTTGTGCTTGTTGGACATTCTTGCAATATAACCTTGGTGAATACTTGCTTTGGTAGGTATGTATGGAAGAGGTCTAAGGCAACTTGTTGACTATTGTAGGGATAGGTTTACCTTTCCGTGTTTTGCTCTGAGGTGTCTGAAACTTATGAAATACAACCTAGCAATTTTTTCGTATGTCAAGTGTGACCAAGAATACTCCTATCTGATCGTCGAGTCAAAGTCCATCACATTGGGTACAATGCCATCCTGGTTTTCTATACCTTGATGCATTGTACCACGTGTGTTATCAAACATAAGAAAATTTGGCCCTTTTAAAATCCCAATTCCTCGGAAGGTAATAATAATCATCATCATCATCATCATCTACATTTGTGTCATCATGCGTCTTGTTGAAATGACTTCTTTTCTTACTAACCGTGCTAACCAGGTACTATGATAGTTGATCATCATCACCATCATCATCATCAATCCTGCATCCACAAATCATTAGCATATTGCATAAGCATATCATATAGAAATCATTAGCACATTGCATAAGCATATCATATAGGAAACATCGCATCATCATATAAACAGGCTATCATGAACATCCATCAATAGGTGCATCCATATCATCACATTTCACACATTACGTTGCATCTCATGGCATTATATCAATCATTGCATAAACATTGCATTTGCACTTCATAAACATTTCGTATTATCATATAATCCATCACATAGCATCTACAAAAATATTCCATAACCATTTCTGCATAATCATAAGCAATAGGTATATAAGCATTTAATTCATTACGTATACATACTTGCATAGCATCATATCATTAGATTTTGTTCACATTACGCATCAACATATCATGTTGCATTAACATATCATCACATCACATATATCATTATTTATTGCATCTCATAAAACCATCTCATTATGCATTAACACCATTTCATTAGCATCATATCATGACCATCACATCATATCACATACATCCATAAAATCATCTCATAATTAAGCATTTTCACACATCATCACGTATACCATGGATCATATCATATATCACATATTGCATCGACATAAAATAAAACATCATATAGTTAACATCATTGCACATCATATCATAGGTTAGCATAATATAGATCTGTTAGTTGTAATCATAATGCATACATCATTAGAAATAAATGCATCCAAAAAACTTCATTGCAAAACATATAGAAATAAATCATACATGCATAGATAAAGGTACACAATGTATAGCATCAAAATCATCATCGGCTCATGTATATCATCAATCATATCACTGTCATAGTACAAAGAATAAAATAGGATCACTATATATATATGTCAATCAATACAAAATGCCCATCAGGCTATAAAAAAAGAGCCCATAGGGCACAAAAAATGCATCATAACATCTCGATCAGGGTCAATCTCCGTGAATGCTGCCCTCGCCCCTGTCACCGTGACCCTCTGGTGGTCTATAGCTGGCCCGCTCTGAGTACTCAGGAACCCAATCTTCTCTAGGTACAGTATCATGGTAGGCCCGGTGGTAGTACTCTATCTCTTGGATAGCATCCTTGTAAGATCGAACTAACACTGTACCCTGAGATGAGGAGGCTGTCATGCTCTCAATCTGCTACCTGTGGCCTAGCTCTGTGGCTGCCTGTAGCTCTGCAGCCTGTCTCTACTACACCGCCTGATCCCTCTCTGCTCTGACCTGCTCCCTCTTAGCCCGTACCTAGTCCCTCTCAGCTGTCACTGCCTGTACCTATGCCTATAACTATAAAATCAAGGCATCCCACGCGTCTTCCTGCCCTGCTGGTTGTACCCGTGGCTGCACATGAGCCTGGTCCTCACCCTCGGCTCGTGGTGGTGGGACTGGTGGATCCTATTATTGATCTTGCATATGGACGTCTCCCTGACCTGGCGGAACTCGGGGCACCCCTGGTGGATCCTACCAAATCACGACCCTGGGTCCTTGTCCTCGTCCTCTCCCCCTACCTCTGACCCTGTGTGCCTCTGGATCCTCACTTGGAACAGTCAATCGAAGAGGAGGTCTAAACCAATCTTTGAAAGTCTGTGTGGTGCCTGGATCTGGTGAGCCCTAATCATAAGCCCACGGTCGGGCCGCCAGCTGTCAAAAGCTATTAACTGTCTCCGTGGTAGGAATGTCAGGCCCCCATGCCACTTGTGTCATACTGTGTGCAAAGACGGCTACATAACTGTCATCCGGCCGATCTTGCGGCTCTCCAAACTGACATTGCACGTGCCCTGGCAGGGAATGCTCAATCATCTTGTGCTCTCGGCCCTACATGTATCAATCCTGACAACAGTAGAAGAGCTGATCTGCATCATCAGCCCATCTGGACCGACCAAGATATAGTCTCCAAGTAAACACCAGCATCTCATCTAGGACCCATCTCCAGTAGGGGATCCCGTGCTCGTCGGTGTGTGTGAATGACACACCCCCTCTGTATTGTGCCACTAGGGCATCCTCTGCCCCCATCGAAACCAGAACCACCCATGGACGTAGCACAGAAATGTGCTCCCATTCCCAGGTATGAAGAAGTGTCACGCCGACCCCTAGCGCTCGGCCATCCATATACGCGTACTCATGCAAATCCCTGTAGAGTGAAGCCAGAAGGACGGGCCCCCATGCAAACCGAACTGGCCTATCCCAGACCAACCTCTCCTAGCAGTATCCCCAGCCCGGACTGAAATATCGCCCTCGTCTATCTGGGGCAACCAAACCTGAAATAATCGCCGCAATGGCCCAGCGGAAGGGAGGTGCTATAACTCTGTATCTCTCCAGCTCGATCTGCCCCTCGTAGTAAATAATGTCTCGAGTGGCAAGGACTTTGGTGCAGTACTCGCGTCCCTCCTCCATGTCATAGATCACTCGGTGGCCATGAATGGACAATCATAATATGTGTTAGACGTCCTCCAATATGATGATCACCTCACCGGTGGGAAGATGAGACGACGACGTCTCGCTGTGCCACCGCTCTGCCAGTTCTGATAGCATCCCTAGGTGTGTGCGCACGTGTGTTGCGTACACAATATGCCATAGTCCTGCAGCTCCCAACCGATTCTGGTCTCTATCACTAAAATCCTGTAGGACGCTCGCCAAATCCCGTGATTGGTGCTCCCACGAATAAAGCTCCTTAGGCCTGTCCTACATCAGAGAAAGTTAGCATGTTAAAAAATTTGAAAAAATCCTAGCGTAACGCTCCAAACTCGTTTCCAGCGGCACAGTTTGTGAAGGCGTCGCAGTTTGAGTTTCCTCAAACTTCGATGCTGGACCCAAAATTTAGTTAAATCGAGCTGTTGCGGCGCACTTTAACACCCAGCGTCACAATTTGCATGAAAAGGGCACCACTGCGGCGCACTTTGTCCAAACTAGCTTGCCGAGTCCGAGTTGAGCCCAAGCCCAGCGGCAGAGTTTCTAAACTCCAAATTGCACTACTGCGGCACAAAACAGCACTGCTATGGCACAAAAGGGTAATTAGCAATACACTTTAAACACCGAGCAGCGCTATAATAGTGCCGCTGGAGGCGAGCTCATCTTTAAACATGTAATAAATGCGTTAAAATGAAAAAACGAAGCTTTAGTTAGGGTCACATACCGGGGCACCGATGCTAGGTGGCCATTGGTAGGTCTAAACTCGGTCAGAAATGTGTAGAGGAAGCTGTCGTTGCGCCATATCGTCAGGAGGTCAGAGCTCGAATCTCAAAGTTTGCTAGTGGAGGTGTGCGAAAATGATTTGAAAGTGACCCCTCGGGCCCCTTTTAAGCTTAAAGATTAGGGTTTTTTGACCCTCTAGGGTTGTCCTGCTAGGGTTTCGGTCCCCCAAACCTATTTTCATCCATTTGAGGCTTTTTTTCATCATCTTATTGTGTTTAGACACGTTTTTAGCCTCCCGGACCCCTTTCAGACCTGTTCGGTACTTGGTCACCTTTTTTCACAAGATCACCCAAAAAATTGAAATTTTCGTCCTATCTCTCGAAGGGGCATTATAATGGCATGTTTTCTCTCACCATGCAGTAGTGGGGAAAGTTTTTAAATATCAAAATTTTTTGGCTTTGATTGAGATCGTTTATTCTTTGAACCAATGCAACAAGTGCATTGCTTCAAAGAGGGGCAAAATGTAGACATCAAAAATATACTGATTGACATCGTGCATCCGATCCTAACTTACTAATATCATTTCTTCCTAAATCATCCCTCGGTCTAACCGTTTAATCAAATTCCCCTATCTGATTAAATTCATCAATATCCTCTCTTGGTTGAATAAATCACTTTATCTGAATCAAGTCATTTCTCTTATTAATTAAATCAATCCATCTGATCTAATTATCCCTATTTAATTAAATAATCAATTTATTTGATTAAATCTCTAAAGTCTATCCATTAAATTAAATAAATTAAAACCTTATTTGATTTAATCTAACACCATCCCTTTTAATTAAATAAGTCAAAATCTTTATTCAATTAGCCTCCTTATCATATTCCTCTCTTATTTGACTTAAATAAATCCATAAATCTAAGTCAAATAAGTCACATCATCTAATCTCCTATTAAATTAATGAAAACCTTGATTAATTTAACATCATCTCATGTCACATCCTCTAGATAATGCAAGTTGCATATGGAAATAGATTTAAATCATGTATTAAATCTCTATTTTCCCCACAAGGCATCTTTTGGAATATCCCCTCAATTTGAATTCAAAAATTCCAAGTCAACATATACATCCAACAAGGCATTTAAAACATCTTACATGTCCTTTTCCTTGAGCCAAGTGGCATTTATTGCATTTTCCCTTCCCTCTTACATGTCATTTCAACAAATTTGAATTTTAAATATTGGCATTTATTGGCACAAACCCCAAATCTTGCACAACCATCATCCATTCATAGCTTGACAAGTGGCACCATATCATTGGATGAATGTTAGTCCCACATTGCTCAAATTTGGGCATTCATCCATCTTGAAATCCTATAAATGAAGGGCTCCTCTCCTCATTTTATCATCCACAATCCAAGAAAAGTTACCATGCTAAAATACTTAGCCATTTCCATACATCATTCGAATTCCTAGTTAGGTTTTTTGCAGATTTAGCTTGGAGTTCTCATCTTTTGTCAAAGTGGATCAACATCATCTTCAACACATCAAGATTTCATCATAGGGATTGGGAAAGGGCCAATTTTCACATCAAATTGGCACCAATTCCCCCATGGGATCAAGTGTTTGCTATTTAAATTAGGATTAAATCTAGTTTTTATCATTTTATTTGTGTTCTTCATTATTTTCGTTCCTAGTTTGAGTTGTAAATGGATTTCATGGGGAATCCTTCTTTTAGCTTGTAATTCATTGTCTAACTCATTTATTCATGTTGTCTTGCAGGTACTAGGAAAAGGGTTCGCACAGTTCCATTGTATACTTAGGATACATTACTCAAGTACATAAGTGATTTGCATTCTTACCTAAGACATACTATTCTAATGTTGAGTCCTAATAATTTGGATGAAGTGTCAATCCAAGCCACTCATTTAGAGTCAAGGGATAAGAACACTTTTAGTCATAATTTCTCAAAGAAACCATCTAATTCTGAGGGGAAACCTAAGGGTAAAGATAAAGGAAAAGGAAAAAATAAAGCCACGGTAAAAAAAGAGGGTGAAAAACCCACCTATTCTCATTGTAAGAAAGGACACGAAGATTCTAAGTGCTGGAAACTACATCCAGAACCTAGGCCAAAGAGGTACGGTGGAAACAAAGGGAAGTAGAAGACAGCTATTGTAACACAATTGGATCTTGGATCTAATTCTAGGGACGAGACAAAGATAACTGGTGTTGGGATTCAAGGTAAAAAAAAAGGTATATCTCTTGCATTTGAATCAAGTATTTTGCCAAGTACAAGTAAGCAACCTAAAGTAGATAAGCAGAGGAATGAACTTTTTCATATCTGTGTGATAACTAAACACACTAAGTTTGATACTTTATTTGACATGAGTTCACAAGTTAATCTCATATCTGAAGAAGTGGTTAAAAATCTAAATTTGACTACAACTCCTCATCTGAAGCCATACCCTTTGGGATGGGTTTGTAATGATGCACAATTACAAGTCACTAAACAATGTAAGTTTAGTTTTGCAATCACTGCAAACTTTAAAGATGAGGTTGTAGCAGATGATGTACCTTTAGATATTTGTGGACTTGTGTTGGGAAGTCCATATTTGTATGACCGTAAAGCTATTTTCTTTAGGGAGGAAAACAAGTATCACCTATTTAAGGATGGGATTGAATATATTGTACGTGCACACAAAGTCAAAATGAGTCTTGCATTAGTTAATGCTGGTCAGATGAAAAGATTAGTGAACTCCAATAAAAACTCAAGTGTTAATGCTTGTTAAGGCCAAAGAAGATGAAACATCTGAGGCGTTTAAAGGAAGTGATCCTCAACATAAGGCTGAATTGGTCAAAGTTGTTTCTTCTTATGATGACTTGTTTCAGGAACCAAAAGGATTGCCTCCTAAAAGAGATATTCAACATGAAATTCA
Organism: Sequoia sempervirens; assembly: GCA_007258455.2. NCBI lineage: Eukaryota > Viridiplantae > Streptophyta > Pinopsida > Cupressales > Cupressaceae > Sequoia > Sequoia sempervirens. Next base: position 12,242 of record VDFB02039128.1, read on the forward strand.
ATTGCAGCAGGATGTGCCACTACCTAATATTGGCATGTACCATTTGTCTATCATGCAAAATGAAGAAATCAAAAAGAAAGTTTAGGAGCTCATCGGCGAGGAGTGATTCGTCCAAGCACATCACCTTGTGGTTCTCCAATCATTTTGGTTCCAAAGAAAGATGGAACATGGAGGATGTGCATCAACTTCAAGGCACTGAAAACAATCACCACCAAAAATAGGTATCTGCTTCCTAGAATTGATGACTTGCTTGATCAGCTTAAGCATGCAATTTATTTCTCTAAATTAGATTTGTGAAGTGGTTATCATCATATTAGAATTACAAAGGATGATATTTGGAAAACTGCTTTCAAAACAAAACAAGGACTTTATGAATGGTTGGTTATGCCCTTTGGGCTTACTAATTCACCCTCCACATTCATGTGAGTCATGAATGACATCTTCTATCCTTACATTGATGATTTGGTTATTGTATATCTTGATGATATCCTAGTTTTTAGCAAGACTTGGGAAGACCATGTAAGTCATGTTAAAAAAGTTTTTGATGTACTAAGAAAAGAAAAACTCAATGTAAATATTTCTAAATGGGAGTTTGCAAAGACATCTCTTGTGTACTTAGGTTATACCATAGGGAATGGTCAATTGAAAGTCGACCCTGCGAAGGTCGAGGAAATTGTAAACTAGCCTAAGCCAAGTACTGTAACCGAAGTCGGGAGTTTTTTGGGTGTTTTCCAGTACTAGAGGAATTTTATTGCAAACTTCTCCTTCATTGCATCACCATTGCATGCATTAACAAGGACAAAGATAACTTTTCAGTGGGGAGGACCACAACAAAAGGCCTTTGACACACTGAAGGAAAAGTTAAGCACCGCACCAGTCCTGGCTCTACCATATTTGCACCAACCGTTAGAAATTGAAATAGATGCGAGTGGATTCACCATGGGAGCAGTATTGATACAATGAGGTAAGCCGATCTATTACCACTATAAAACTTTTTCTGGCGCAGTAAGTAATTATCCAACTTACGATAAAGAACTTTACACTTTAGTAAAGAGTGTTAAGAAATGGAAAAATTATATAATGGGCAAGGAAATAGTAATCCATACCAATCATCAGCCATTGCAATATCTACATTCAAAAACTAAGTTGCAACAAAGTAGGCATTTTCGGTGGAGTGAATTTTTACAGCAGTTTCACTTAGTCATCAAGTATAAGAAAGGATCCCATAACAAAGTAGAAAATATGCTTTCTAGACCTCCAGTTTCTAATGCTTCGATAATCCTTAAAAATAGCTCTATGATGCATGCAAGTTTTGAAGAACAATATGCTATTGATGAAAATTTTAAGGATATCTATGCAGCTCTAATCCAAGGAAAACAAGCAAAAGAAAAGGATTACTATGTGCACGATAAACTCTTGTATCACTTAGGAAAATTATGCATTCCAAAGAATGAACAAGCACATGTAATTAGAGAGGCACACACATCGCTAATTGTAGGACATTTTGGGTTAGTAAAACTTTGGCACAGCTACAAAAATATTGTTACTAGCCTCAAATGCAAGAAATTGTAACAAAATATATTAAGGGGTGTGTGATGTGTGCAACTAGCAAACCAAGTAATAGGAAATTGGGATTGCACACACCTTTACCTGTACCGTCCCAACCATGGGAAAGTGTATCTATGGATTTTGTTGGGGGGTTACCTATTTCTAGGAAAGGGCATGACTATTTGTATGTAGTAGTTGATCAGTTCAGCAAGATGTGTATTCTTATGCCATGTAAAAAGCAAGTCACTGTTGAACTAACAACTCATATGTATTTTCAGTTTGTATGGGTTCACTTTGGGTTACCCATTTCCCTTGTATCGGATCGAGATTCTTGATTCCTTGGGGATTTTTGGTCAGTCTTATGGGGACTTATGGATACTAAACTCAAGAAGAGTACAAACTTCCATCTGCAAATCGATGGACAGACAGAGGTAGTCAATAAGATCATCGTGCATCTACTTAGAGGATATTGTAGCAAGCATCCTAAGTTGTGGGATGAAAGTCTTCATTATGTGCAACATGCCTACAACCATGAAGCCCATTCTTCTACAAAGAGGTCTCCTTTTGAGACTTGCTTCGGTTACTTTCCAAAGACACCAATGGACTTTTCTTTTGGAACAAATGATGTTGAAGATGGAGTCCTTGATGCAGAAAGGGCTTTAAAGTTCATCCAAAAGGTCCAAGCAGTTCATTAGGCCGTAGAAGCACAATTGGAAAACAGTCAAGCAAAGTACAAGGATCATCATGACAAGTATCACAGCGATCATCATTTCCAAGTTGGAGACAGAGTTTGGTTCCACATAAGCAAGGAAAGAATGCAAGGTGAAGGAAGGAAGCTCAAGCCGATCAGATATGGTCCATTCAAAATTATGGAAAAGATTGGCACAAATGCCTTTCGCCTTAATCTTCCTCCATACATGCAGATTTACTTGATAGTCAACGTTGAGAACTTGAAGTTGTACGAACCTCCAATGATACTAGATGAGGAGGCTGAAGTGAAAGTTCCATCAGTTGACGACCTTTCACCAGAGTATATGTCAGAGTTTCCTGAAGATGTTATCCTCAACAGGAACACTAGGACTTCACAAAGAGGAGCAGTTGAATACCTCTTAGTGGGGCTAAAAGGGATGCATCCAAGCAAGGAAAAGTGGATGGAGATTGGTAAAGTGAGGGAACTTTACCCTCACTTACTTTTTGAGTGACCAAATTTCGGAGGTCCAAAAGCTCTCCAGTGGGGAGGACTGATCTAGAGGATTTTTGTCAAATTTTGAAATTCTCCATTTTCTCTAGTTTTGGTATCATTAGAAAGTGCTAGAGATCCTAACTCCAACGCAACTAGAACAGATTCAATCAGAGTCCTAGAGCTCAAGAAATATATGGTCAAACTTTTAGTCATCTCTCAGAACCAGGCCAAAAAAAAAGGCAAAAAAATAAAAGTCATCAAAACTGGTCAAAGTCATCACCATTGTGAAGTGCTCATCATCATGATTATGGCGGAGTTCGTTACACGGAAAACGGAGTTCGTCTAGTGAAGTTATGGAAGGTCAAAGATTGGGTCAATTGGATGACATCAATGCCCAGTCAGCACAACGACCAATCAACCCTTGACATATGCCAATACCTCATCCCTCCATGTGGCAAATTTTATTCTAGCAAAAATAATTAAAAAACCAATATAAAAAAAAAGATATAAAAAAATATATATTTTAAATAAAAATAAAGTATATATTTAAAAAAAACATTAAGATGGGCCCCACCCATCCATGAGGGGCAGCCCACATTAAGTGGGGTGCCACCCATAGTATGGGGGGCGGCCCACCTTAATGGGGAATGCATCCCCCACTTAAACGAGATAAAGAGGAGGGGAGTGTGGTGGGACCACCACCCCCTATTCTCTCTAAACTTAATAATTTTTTTTCCATAAAATGCCTTAAAATAAGGCTATTTCATATATTTTAAACCATGGAAATTTTATACCCCTCTATTCGGAAATATTAGGAATATTATTCCTAAATTAAGGAGCCTATTCAAACTACATTCCCAAATTAATAGGGAATAAATCCCTTCGTAACCATTCAAATGGAAAAAGAAATTATCTTGAGGGGATATTATCCTTCCGGGAATCATAAGAAAGGGATAGTATTGGAATTTTCTCTATGTAAGGGAGATTGGGTAGTTAATTGGTTTTACACCAATTTTGGCAAAAAATGTAATATAAAAAGGGGTAGAATGGGGGTGTGAAGGAAAGTGATTTTAGAAGAATTTTGCAAGTGTGAGAGATTGTTTTCCTTGGAGGAATTCTTGTATTTTCGTGCTTTTGGAGAAGCTTGTTTCCACGCACTTTGGAAGTGCATTTGTAAATTTCTTTGTAAACCAAGGGGAGGTTCTGCCAACGAATGTAACTGAATTTCTAGAGGAATAATTTTATCGGTCCACTCAATTGGAGAGAGGCCTGGAGACGTAGTCGTTCTAAACAAAAAACTCTGTTATCAATCTTCATTTGCACTCTCTTTATCTCTCATTTTGTTCTTTCTTTAATTACTTTGTAATTTTTTTATTTAAATTTTGTTTGTGTGTTTAATTATAATTATGCACTTTTGGTTTGTAATTGTTAACATAAGCATTTGAAGCAAATGTCATAGATGCTTAAAATAGATCATTCAGAGGCTCCTCTTGTTCCACAGGAAGCTTAGTGATAATAGGTGCGGAAGAAGCTAGAAAAGTAGTTCCTGAACACAAGTGGATGTCACTTACACTCAAAGCATATGCAGGGAATTGATTTGGATAAGCAGAGTATACTGGTTGTTGTTGTGGTTTGTTATTTGGGTTAGGTTTTGGCTGAGCTGTTAGTTGAGTAGGTTTAGGTGTATTTGAACTTGAACTAGTAGGAGGAGGCATTATAGGAGGTTGTTGGGGCTAAGAAGGTGGTTGCATGTAACTAGTTGTCTAGTTTTTCCATTTCTATCCTCCCCTCCATTGAGATGTTTGTTGCCAGTTTCCTGGAGGTGGCTGCCAATTTCCTTGAAACTGCTTCCAATTCCCCTAAGGTTTTTGCCATTAGGGTGGAGAGTTTTGGTGATTGGGGCAAGAATTTGGAGGTTTATTCCAAGTTTGTGGTGGTTATCCTCCATAATTGGATGGATATGGGGGTTTTCATTGGTTACCAAATGAATAAGAATTGAAATATGGCCCAGCAAAAGATAGTGGATCTGGTGGAATACCTTGTCTTGGAGCCCATGGCCTCATTTGTGAAATGTAGTAGACTTGGTTATCTTTACCCTAGATGGCTTGAACTCAGGTGGAATCTGCTTACTGTCAATATTAGCTACCATCTTGCATCTGCAGTCCTTCTTCTTTTGTCTGCAATGATGGAAATACTCTGCCAACATTGCCTCTACCTCCTCTTATTTTTTCTTGGCCTGAAGTGTATCCAACTAAGTAGCCAGATTGTTTATAATGTCTTGCTTGAAGTCTTCCAACAAGTGAGTAATCTTCATCCTTGAAACTCCACTAGTAGATGACTTTGCCATAGAGGATTGGTAAGCTCTCCCTTTCTTTGAAGTTTCCCTAGAATATTTTTTACATATCTTCTTGATATCCTCCCAAGGAACTTGAGTGATATCTCCTCCTCCCATTAGGTCCAAGGCATCAGTGCAACTATCATTAATTCCTCTTAGGAAAAGAAACTTTTGTGATTATTCATTAAGTGTATGGTGTGGATATTTCTGTAAGCAAAGTAGAAACCTTGAAATGTAATCCTCAAGCTCTCATCTGCCTTTTGTTGCATCCTAAAAATGTCATCTCCCTCCATGTCACTTCCCCTACAGTATTCCTTGTACTTCTCAAGGAACTTTGTCTTCATGTCCTCCCAAGTCTCCACAATATTTCTACCTAGGCTCATAAACCATCTTAATGTAGCTTCTTTCAAGGTGGTATGGAATAGCTTAATCCTATGGGCATCAGTGGTATAGTCATAACTCCTGTAGAGTATATCAAACTTGAACAAGGAAGTATCAAGATCTTCTGTGACAAGTCCATAGAACTTAGGAATGACTAAAGTAGGTATATTTTTGAGGTTTTTAACTTCATTCTAATGAGCAATGGGGAAAGTAAAAGTTGGTTGGTTAGGTCTATTTCTATTTGCATCACCCATGTCTTCCTGATGTAGTTCCAAAGCAAAGGGATTCTTAATCTGATTTTGGTCTTCAGAGGAAATTTCAGAACTAGTCAAATCAGGAAATGCATCAGGAAAGGGCTGTGGATCTTCTTCTTCTTCTTCTCTTGGTAGATTTTGATGCTCCACTAGTTGGAATGTATCAGGGTTATTAGGAAGGAATCTCCCATGAGCATCTCTCCTCCTTCCTCTATGCATACGATATCAACTCAATATCAGCCAACTCACACAAAGAATTGGAAAAATAATAGTGGATCATTACTTTCCTAAATGAGGGGTATACTAAGAAAAAACTTTCAGAAATACTACAATAGGAAAGAAACTACCAATGACTCCAAATAAGTCCCTAGTTTGACACTATCCCCGGCAACAACACCAAAAATGTTGGCCTCCTACAATGATTTAACAACTAGGCCTTTACAGCTATGATTCAGAGATTGGACATCTAATCTAAATAGTTATCTCAACCATCATGAAGGTGCATTTAACTTGTCAACCCAAGGATGTAGACTTGAAATGGGTCAACACAGTATGTGCACTAGGAATCCAAAGTAGCCATATTCATCCTACAACTAAAAACGACATAATGCTAAAAGTAAATTTCTTGGGAAGAAGTAATATAATTTCTAAGCATCAACCAACAACTATACTAATCTGAAATGCATGATAGAAATGAAAATATGAGCAAACAAACAAGAAACTGCTATGTTTTCTTTGGCTGCAAGAATAGTCACATAATGGAATTCTAGTGGTTGTAGGAACAAACATTGTTAGATTCTTAACTAATTGTTGAACAGAAAGTAATAACTAAACTAAAGGATGGAATGCTCACCAAGTGGACCCCTTGGATGAGTATCCCTTAAAAGAAATGTGAACTCAAATGCATGAACTTGTAACTTCATTTTATTCATTGGAAAGCATGAGTACAATCGAGCAACATAACTATATTATTGAAAAACTAAGAATGCAAGTATATCATCAGATCAATCAACCTTCTGAGAAGGAGCATTCGAGTCTTATTTATAAGAACTACTAACTAACTACCTAGCAAGGAGGTCAACTCCAATAGATTAGGAGGACACCACTTTAGGGAAAGCATAAAAATTGGAAAGGAGGTTATGCATGAGTGGAATCTGGTCAAGCATGTTTGTCTTAACACAAATCTAGCACAACAATAACTCCTATATTCGCTCAATAAATAATTAAGACCATTTACAAGGCGGTTACAATTCTTTGATTTCAACTAGGAATTTCCCTCTTGCTAAGAGTCTTCCCTCCATTGACCTTTGAATGATCACCTTATTGACCTTCATGGCGAATGACCAGCTGGCAGAATCTTCCCCAATTTTGTAGGCTTCTAATTATATCTACATAACAATATTAGTACGCACAACAATTGCACATCTATAACTATCTTAAAGTAACATTCATTAATCTACATGTAAAATTAATATAGATGGTTCATATAACATGTACATGTCTTTAAAGTTTACAAAAATAAGCTTATGTCCAATGTCTATGGTTTTGAGGAAATATCATAAAAAGGTCAACATCCAAGTATCAAAGTCTATGACAACTACAACAAATGGATAATAAACTCTATCAAAAATTGAGTCATAAACTGGACTCATCAATGACTCCATACAGAGACTAGTTTTCTTCTTATCGGTCATGTGATGGAGGTATGGTTTACATGGAAAATGACAACCCCTGTGAAGCTATTGGTGAAGGTGACATAAGAATCAAGATGTTTGATGGAATGGTAAGGATTTTTCAACATGTCAGACATTCACTATGATTAAAGAAAAATATGTTGTCTCTTAGAGTTTTTGATGAACAAGGTTACAGATTCAGTGGTGAAAATAGTTGTCTCAAGGTAACAAAGGGTTTGTTGGTTGTGCTAAAGGGAGAAGAGGTTGGAAATCTCTACAATATGGTTCGAGAAACTAGAAATGGAGAAGCTATAGTGGCATCTAATGAAGAAACAAACTCAATATCAACCTGGCATCAATGGCTACGCCATATGAGTGAACGTGGTCTCAAGGTACTACTGTAATGCCCCGTCTTAATAACCTAAGAATGTTGCAATTGTGAATAATGGTGTAATAATTTTTTTTTTTAAAGTATTAATATTAAGTTAATTAGTTGCATACATTCATTAGGCTAAGCGACGTTACACTACTTTGAGTTTTCCTTAAGTGACTAAAGTATTTCGCATTGCACATTAATTAACATTAAGAAAATCATCAAAAGTAAACATTGCATATCATTGGATTTCATTCAAGATAATATAAGGTACAAACATGTTTTTCCATACATTGCATTTGATAATTATACAATACTCATCCATCTGATGAGGTAGTTCAAATAATAGTTACATTTTTCAAATGATCACCTCACAACATTTGAGGGATGTTTTTACAATACAAATTTCATAATATACAATGTTGAAATAAACATAAGTTTCCAAGCGTGAGCTCTCCATCCATGAAGCTCTCGATGCCATGATCACAAACTGGGGACCCAACGGAGTAAGGTGCACATTCCACCCAACCATGTGGTACCCATAGGTCCACCCCCCGTGCTAGGAGATAGTAATAAGGTTACCTAGACCTAATCTACTAACCCTAGACACTAGTACATAACAAACTAATGGTTACATTGCTTCCAGATTTTTACAATTGATTATTTCACAAACACAGGGTTAACTGTTATTCTAGGTGGAGTGTCATCACAATGTTGCAAAGGTTACCCTGGTGTTTCTTCCTAGGTTCCGGCCCCCAATCCTTGGGTTACCCTGGTAACCTCTTACGAAACCTGGCCCCTATTTCATACTATTGTGGAATCGAATGTCTCTTAAAGAAACAAGACATCGATTTGCCATTCCAGGCCTTCTCATCTTATACTCATGACTGTAGTAGCTCAAGAGTCATAAGCGAGGCATTAAAATCTTGTTAAGAGTTTTAATCTAACTACTGTGTCATTTAGTTATCACTGAGTTACTAACTATTTGTAAGTTACCCTGACACCACTTTGTGTGTCCGCCCTTACAAATAGCCACTCCCCTAAACATAACAAGGATTTCTAAGTTTTAATGACTAGGGTTTACGAAGTGCACATAATACATCTCACAATAACAAATAACCCTCAACAGTATCAAAACACTATATTTAACATATGCACAACCCAAGTTAACTCAAGAAATACTTTTGAACAATAAAACACCCTTTCTACACAATTCATTCTGGAAGACTTTATACAACTATAACTTTCCCAATTTGCCCAAAAAAACATAACTAAAAGCAATTCGAAAAGAATTATATATATCTATAGTTCGGATATACTAAATCCATATGCATCAGTTTGAAATCAACATATTTTAAAATCATCTTAATTAAAAGATCAATTTCAAAATCAATAAAAATAATTGTTTCATTTATTCTATTTATTTGATTTTCTCAAATTCACTATATATATAGTTTTCTATAATTACACATTCTTAATTTCTATATGCATCCAAATTTAAGGTAATATACTATCTTAAAAATAACCTTCCAATATTATTTTTCCTAACATAATAAATATATGTTTATATATATACAATTTAGTCGTAATTATACATTATTTATATAAATATATATAAATATTGGTGATATTATAACTTTAAATAAATATTCGAATTTAATACTAGTTATATAAAATCCGAATTAAAAACAAAAATATAAAATTCGCATTTTAAAATTTATGTAAATTTAAACCCTAAGGGCCGCAGCCCCAGCCACGGCCTCCTGTGGGAGGACGCGGCCACGCCAGGGCTGTGCTCAGCAGCGTTCGGCTGTTGTGTGCAGCCAGGGTGGCTGCGCCCATTAAGGCAGGGTATGGGGAGGGTTTCGGCCCTCCCCCATCTCTGTTTAATTTTTTTTTTATATTTTTATAAAAAAAAAATCGCCGGCGACAGCGTCAAACAAAAACGCAATTTTCATTATATATTTTTTTTAAATAAAACTTTCATTTAATATTCTTGCGGAAATTTCCTCCGCGTCTCGGATTTCGGTCCGGTATTTTCAAAAATAAAATTCGCCTGTACGGCGATTTACAACAGAGGATTTCATAAATTTATAAAACAATAACTTTCACAATGCAATTTATATATGAAAAGATATATATTTATATATCTATAAATAATTAAAATTTCTTCAAGTTTTCTTTTAACAGAGAAATAAAATAATTTTCAAAAGGGGAAAATCAGGGAAATAGTAAAATTTCTTCAGGGTTTTCTTTTGAATATACGCACAGTTTAATTTCTTACAATCCAATCTACCCCAGAGGTTTTCAATTTTCTTTTAACAAATAATTCTCTACAGAAAACTATATTCTATCTTCAGAGAATAAACTACAGAAGTAATCTTCTTTACTTGTCAAATCTTCACAAAACAAATACAGCAAACACAGATTTCTTTGCTTGAAACACAGAGATTTAATTTACTGTTAATTTATTTTCACATATTTTCTTTATCAAACAAATTAAATAAATTAACCAGAGGATTCCCTGTTTTCCTGTGCTTTGAAAATTAACTGGTGAAGATTTTGCCTGTAGCTTCCACAATAGCCTGTAGCTTCCACAATAGCTTCCTCGAGAAACAAATCCCAGATCCACAAGATATCCAACCAGATACATAGAGATAACAACTTCTAAGAAATAATAATTTTTTTACAGCAAGAGAGTTTTTTTTTTTTTTTGCAAAAGCTTTTGATAATTTCCCCGTGAGGAAATTGAATAACCTCTCTATTTTCCCCTGAGATCCAAAATATCCTCCGTAACCAATTTTTTCCTCAACAAGAATCATTTAACACACTGGCACACATGTCGAGAAGTGGTTATGAAAATATCTTCTCCACTTCACGGCAATTTTTCCCTTCAATATTTGCATGCAATTTATTTATTTAATTTAAATTTTACAACCACTATTCAAATCTTATGCATTTTTAATTTAAATTTACAATTTTCCATAATTTATTTAATTTTCAAATATAACTATTTACTCACTTAATATTTTAATTTTATTTATTTATTTATTTAATTAAATAATTTTGATCTTTTAAAATCAAACCATTTAACCAAATAAGCTAATTAATTAATTAAATAATCAAGCAAGTAATTTCTTCTACATTTAAACATTAATTTAAATACCAATAATTTAAAACACAATAACTATCATTAAAAATTAACCAAATTTAACTTTCAACAATTTATTCAACAGAAAATGACAATACAACCTATGACTCTGAACTAAAACAGACAAAGTACTAAGACTAGGGTTAAAGGCTAGACTAGGGTAAACCAAACTACTATCTCCCGATCAACGTATCCGTTGAGTCTTGACACGCTCAGACCTGAGTACCCAGGTGGAGTCGGTGTCATGTACTTGCAAATTCCTGCAACCAAGCAAATAACAAGCATACAAATATATATATATAAAGCATTAAACAGACACACCGTGCGGAGAAAATCACGGATATCACAGGGCACTCGCAAGCCAGTGATGCGATTCCGTTCTCCACACCAATACACGTCACATCAGACTGATGAAATAAATAGCTGTTAGTCCATCATAAACATGTTCATAGCAATAATCGTCTGAAAGTAAACATCTACATTATCTCAAAGCATAACAGGAATCAAATATCGCAATATAATGTATCATCATGTCACAGAATAAATCCACTGTCGCTCAAAAATATGTTGTCTCTTGGAGTTTTTGATGAACAAGGTTACAGATTCAGTGGTGAAAATAGTTGTCTCAAGGTAACAAAGGGTTTGTTGGTTGTGCTAAACGGAGAAGAGGTTGGAAATCTCTACAATATGGTTCAAGAAACTAGAAATGGAGAAGCTATAGTGGCATCTAATGAAGAAACAAACTCAATATCAACCTGGCATCAATGGCTAGGCCATATGAGTGAACGTGGTCTCAAGGTACTACTAGATAGAAATATTCTCCTAGGTGCCAAATGTAAAGATTTAAATTTTTGTGAACATTGTTTGTTTGGAAAATAAAATAGACTGAGTTTTTCTAGAAGTTCTACCAAAAGTAAAGATGTGTTAGAATTAATTCATTCAGATACTTGGAAAGCTCTTGTTACATCTATTGGGGGTTCATCATATTTTGTTTCATTTATTGATGATTATTCAAGGTGTGGATTTATCTTCTCAAGAAGAAGTTGGAAGTGTTTTCTTATTTTACGAAGTTTAAAGCTTTGGTAGAGAATCAAAAGGGTAAGACTATAAAATGTATGAGAACAAATAATGGATGAGAATTTTGTTCAAGAGAGTTTAACCAGTTTTGTAGTGAGTTTGGTATTGCAAGGAAATTTATGGTTGTTAGGACACCACAAAAAATGGTGTTGTTGAATACATGAATCGTACAATTATGGAGCGAGCCAAATGTATGCTGAGCATTGTTGTTTTAGAGAAGAAAAAAAATGGGTAGAGGCTATTTCTACAGCCTATTTCTTGATCAATAGATCACCCACTACAACTCTTGATAGTAAAATCCTTGAAGAAGTATGGATAGGTAAACCCATTGATTATTCTTTTCTTCGTGTATTTGGTTCCAATTCTTATGCTCATATTCCTAAAGAGAATAGGAATCATTTGGACGTGAAGTCCACAAAGTGTATTTTTCTTGGCTATGTGGAAGATACAAAGGGGTACAGATTGTGGGATACTGCTGCCCACAAGGTTATAGCTAGCCGAGATGTTTATTTTAATGAAAATTCAATGCAAAGAGGTAAAGAACAACAAAGTATAAAATTTATTCCAGTTGAGGTGGAAAGTTATGATGATAATCCGTAGCTACCAGATGAAAATAAAAAAGGTGAACAACAACCAAATATTCCATAGGGTGATTGATATATCACCCCTTCTAAGGAGGTCCACTAGAGTATCCAAAGCACCTGAAAGGTACTCTCCTACTTGTAATTTTGCTTATTCATTACTAACTAATGTTGGTGAACCTAGTTCATATCAAGAAGCTTGTGAATCTAAATGTGCAAGTACAGAGTTTCCATGGAAGAGGAGATGGAAGCTCTTCATAAGAACAAGACATGGAAGCTTATACCATTGCCTAAGGGGAAAAAATATATTGAGAACAAGTGGGTCTTCAAATTGAAAAGGGACATAAATGATAATTGGAGAGGTATAAATCTTGGTTGGTGGCCAAGGGGTATGCACAAAATTTTGGTATTGATTTTGATGAGATTTTTTCACCTATTGTATGGTTAAGTACTATTAGAGTTGTTTTAGCTCTAGTTGCTAGTTTTTATTTGGAGTTAGAATAGTTAGATGTAAAAACGACCTTCTTGCATGGTGATCTCTTAGAGGAGATTTATATGCAACAACCAGAAGGTTTTGAGGAATGAGATAGAGAATCTTATTTGTAGACTGAGAAAATCATTGTATGGATTAAAACAAGTGCCAAGGTGTTGGTACAAACAATTTGATTCCTTCATGATGAGTTTTGGGTTTAGCAGATGATGATGATAGTTTTATTATTTTTCTTCTATATGTTGATGATATGTTGGTAACACGTACCAAAATGAATAAAATCATCCATTTGAAATCTCAACTTGCTAGGTAGTTCGAGATGAAGGACTTACTCAAAGAAAATCAAATTCTTCATACATAGAGATAGACATAATAGGAAAATATGGTTGCCACATAAAAATTATGTGGAAAAGGTTCTATAGCACTTCAATATGTAGAATGAACAACTAGTTATTACTCCATTTCCTATTCATATTAAGTTATCTTCAGAACAATGCCCTAGCATAAAAGTAGAGGACAAAAATGTCTCGTGTACCATACTCATCAACAGTTGGTAGTCTTATTTTTGCCATGGTGTGCACCAAAGTAGACATTGCATAAGTAGTGGGAGTAGTCAATTGTTACATGGAAAATCAAGGCCCTGAGCATTGAACAACTATGAAGTGGATTCTTGAGTATTTGAGAGGTGCTTCTAATGTTGCTATCTATTACAATGGGAGTAGTCTTCAATTTAATGGGTATGTGGATGCAGATTTTGGTGGAAACAGAGATAAAAGAAAGTCCACTACATTTTACATTTTCTCCTTAGTAGGAGGTATTGTTAGTTGGGTATCAAAGTTAGAGACAATGGTGGCATTGTCTGCTACTGAAGTTGAATATATGGCAGCAACATAGGCTAGCAAGGAGGCAATCTGGCTTCATAGACTTTAGGGTGAGTTGTAAGTAAAGAAGGATAATATGGTGTTGCATTGTGACAGCCAAAGTGCTTTACACTTAGCACGAAACTTAGCATATCATGCCAAAGAAAACATATTGATATTCAATGTCACTTTGTACGTGAGGTAGTGGAAGGAGGACAAATATCTTTGGTCAAGATACACACTGATGTAAGCCCAGTGATATTATGACGAACCCCATTGGTAGAGAGAAGTTCATCTGGTGCAGAAATTATTTGGGCTTGTATGTTACTTGATGATAGGCAACATTGACATTGGTATTTCAATATGAGGATTTATTCACAACAGAGGAATTTGACTTCAAGTGGGAGATTATTGGAATATGAAGTCAATTTTATTATTATTCCAGCAATTGCACAAGTAGTGAGAGTAGTCATTCTTTACATGGAAAATCCAGGTCTTGAGCATTGAATGGTTGTGAAGTGGATTCTCAAGTATTTGAGAGGAACTTCTAATGTTGTTATCTATTACAGTGGGAGTAGTCTTCAGGTTAATGGGTATGTGGATGATAATTTTGGTGGAAACTGAGATAAGAAAAAGTCCACTACAGGTTACATTTTCTCCTTAGTAGGAGGTGTTAGCTGGGTATCAAAGTTACAGATAGTGGTGGCATTTTCTACTAATGAGGCTGAATATATGGCAAAAACATAGGCTAGCAAGGAGGAAATTTTTCTTCATAGACTTTGATAGTAGTCTTCATATAGGTATTTGAGAGGCACTTTTGATGTTTCTATCTATTATAGTGGGAGTATTCTTCAAGTTAATGGGTATGTGGATGCAAATTTTGGTGAAAATAGAGATAAGAGAAAGTCCACTACAGGTTACATTTTCTCCTTAGTAGGAGGTGTTGTTAGTTGGGTATCAAAGTTATAGACAGTGGTGGTGTTGTCTACTACTAAAGCTAAATATATGGTAGCAACACAGGATAGCAAGGAGGTAATTTGACTTCACATACTTTTGGGTGAGTTGCAAGTAAATCAGGATACTATGGTATTGCATTGTGATATCCAAAGTATTTTACACTTAGCAAGGAACTTAGCATATCATGCTAGAACAAAGCATATTGACATTCACTATCACTTTGTACATGAGGCATTGGAAGGAGGAAAAATATCCTTGGCCAAGATACACACTGATGTAAACCCAATAGATATTATGACGAAGCCCATTGGTAGAGAGAAGTTCATCTAGTGCAGAACTTCTCTAGGCTTGTATGTTACTTGATGATAGGAAACATTGGCATTGGTCTTACATTATGATGATTTATTCACAAGAGAGGAATTTGACTTCAAGTGGGAGATTGTTGGAATATGAAGTCAATTTTATTGTTATTTGAGTAGTGACGGATAGTTGACATAAAGAACTAGGCCTACTATTCAACCAAAGGATGAAGTGATGTAGGGTCCAAGGGGGACTGTCCTAGCCCCCCTACATGCCAAAGGTGTTTTCCATTAGCAATCGTAGCCATTACCAATCACTAGTAATTTTCAAACAAATAAATAATGTATCATTAACAACACTTTTATAGGATTTAATAGTAAAGGAATCATCAATATTCTTTTCTTGTTTCTAAATTCCCTCTTTAAATGGACCTATTTTCCATAGTTTTAAATTTTATCCTACCCTTAATAAGTTTCTTAGACCTTTCCTTTGATTTAGATATATCCTTATGCCCTCTTTTCTTACCACCCTTTTCTTTGGGCCTATCCCAAACATGTAATACATCCTAGGGAGCCCCATCAATTGATTTTCTCCTCATTTTTCAAACTAATAGAAGTAGAAATAAGAGAAAACATATTAGTTTCTACAACACCATGACTAATTACAAAAAATATATTTTACCATGATTTATGTAAATAGAAAACCAATTAAATACATTTGTCATCTCCTTCTAACTTAACATAAATAGATCCTTCTTTCAATGTAATTAGATTTCCACAATCCATATGAATTTAAATCTAATTGCTTCTAGATTTGATTGCGTGGACTCTTTTTTCATCTACGTTTCAAATCACACTCAATGAACCATCTTTTTCAACTCTCTATCCTAATGATGGTTCACTGAGTGTGATCCGAAATGTCGATGAAAAAAGAGTCCACACAATCAAATCCAGAAGCAATTAGATTTAGATCCTTCTTGATATAATATTAAGTTAGTGGAATTTAAATTTTGCATAATTAATTATCCATTTTTTATTTTAAAATAATTAAAATTCATATTAACATACAATTTATTGACAAGCATAGAATTATTTTGGTAGATTTATCTTCCATTCTCCTCAAATCATATTTGGTAGTTATTTCATAAATAATTGTAGACATGGAAAATGTACCAATCACACTTGATCCTGATTACTAACACTGCTTTGTCCTAAATCATCCCCTCTGCTAATCATTTAATCAGATAGTCTGTATTTGATTAAATTCGTCACCTTTCGTCCCTTAATTAAATAAATCAAATTTATCTAATTAAGTTGTCATCTCTTGTTAATTAAATAAATCAATCTTATTTAATTAATCCTCTAATATCTATTTAATTAAATAATCCATTTTATTTAGTTAAATATCTAAAGTCATTCTATTAAATTAAATCAATCTTTATTTAATTTAATCTAACATCATCCCTCTTTAATTAAATAAATCAAAATCTTTATTTGATTAAATCTAAACCATATTCCTCTCAACTTTGATTTAAATCAATCTAAAAATATAAATCAAATTGTCACATCAACTAATCTCCTGTTAGCTTAAATCTTGATTAGATTAATCTTAATCCCCTAAATTCTCTAGATTTTGTCACTTGCTCAATAAATCATTTAGTTTGATTTATTAATTCTTCTAATTACTTTCAACATGGCATCAAAAGGGAATATTCCTCCAAATTTGAAAATACCTCCAAATGGATTTGTTCTTCCAACAAGGAATTCATTTCCTCTTACATGTCCTTGTGCATTGAGCCAAGTGGCATTTAATTCATTCCTTTCTCCCTCCAACATGTCATTTCATAAATTTGAAATTCCACCTAATATCATTTATTGTGCACATTCATCAAAATGTGTTCAACCTTCCTCCATTCACATCTTGATAAGTGGCACTTGGCCATTGGATGTTGAATGATCCCACATTCATCCATTTTGCCTCATTCTCCAACATTCACATCTATAAATAAGAGGCTTTCCTTTGTATTTTGGATCCACAACTTAGAGAAAAGTTACTATCTTCATATTTAGAGCAAATTCATCCATTTTCATAGCATTTTTCCACCATCATAGCTAGGTTATTGCAAATTTCATCAAGGAAGCACATTATTCATCATTATCAAGTGGATCGATCTTCATCAAGCTTGCAAAGGAGTTGGAAAAGGGCCATTTTCCACATCAAAATGGCACCAATTCCCCCATGGGATTGAGATTTTGCATGCTCTAATAGGATTTTAATAGCTTTTCTTTGTTTTTCATCTATTTCCTATTTTGAGCATTGTAGATGAATTGCATGGGGAATCTTAGTTCTAACTTGCATATGTGACTAACATTGTATTTTTTCTTTGTGTTTGTGCAGGTCTAGGATTGGGGTTCACATGTTGGCGCTAGAAGGAGGGCGAATCAAAAGATTTCAAAATGTTCTTTTGAGAAATTTTGTGGTTTTCTTAACATTTTGTGTGCCTACAGAAAACTGCACTGCTATCAATCCAATAGTGCCATATAGTGATGCTATCCTTCCAACGGTGCCATATAGCGATGCTGACAAACTCCAAACTCCACCACTGTGTTCCCACCAAGAAATTCAATTTTCTAAACTGCGACGCTTGACCATTTCTCTTGTTGACCAAATGCCAAACTCCAAACTGTGTCGTTGATCGAAATAGCATTGTAGTCACGCTCTCTAGATTTCTACAATCCATCGCTTGTTAGTCCAACGGTGCTATACAGCGTCGTTGGCTTCTCTAAACAGCGTCAGACCCACGGACTATGCTGCTAGGGTAGCGTTAAAGGTTAAATTTCAAGTTATTTTGACATGTTCCTTTTTTCTTTTGATCATTTTGAGCTATTTAACCTGTTTTATGTCTCTTTGTTCATTGGACTAATTAGTTTTTGTAGGTAGAAGTAAGGAAAGAGCAAGGAGAAGTTGGGATTATAACATCATTTCTCTATTGTATCAAGTGTCTTTAGACACTTTTGGAAGCAATTATAATTCCAAATCTAAGGATTTAGTTTCTTCAAGCTCTTTAGGACTCACTAATTTCAATTTGGGTTTAAAAAGAACAAAGACAAAAGGATTAAAAATAACTTTAGACAAACTTACTAGATTTTGTTTAAGGTTAACAATTGAACAAGCAACTTCCACTTTTCCTTTTGGTGCTTTAAAAAGAATCCAATTTTTTCTTTGAAGGTTTAAAATGAACATGTGCATCTATGTTTTGTAATCGCTTACCCAAAATAATATAATCTAAAATATGTATGCACTTCTCTCGCGCCTCACGACAATCTTGAGAATCAAAAGGCTTTTTGTGATATTAGGTTCTGTACGTGATTGCCTCCACACTTCAATTTGGATTCTAAAATTGAACAAATCTTGCAAGTGTGAGTTAGGTATATCGCATGTGTTTTGTCTTTGTTTCTCAACAAAGATCGATTGAACTACGGATGTATTTGCTCGCTTTTGTCTATCTTTAGAGGGCTTGTCGTGTGGGAAAAAGTAATCACCCACGGGAGCGACTTCCAACTGGTATATAAGTGTGGGTACTTGAGGAAAGTTCAAGTATCATGAGGATTGTTCTGACAAGAAGGGAAACAATGGTCTCTTTCCGCATGGATGATCCCCCACGAATGGAATGCCTGTATTAAAACCCTTTGTCTAAAAGACCAAAATCCTTCAACTATTTGTTGGTGCAAAAACGGTCATTTTGAAGTCACCCCACATTTTTATGGCTTTTAGTAGAGATGAGAAGTATGCGATGGGAGATTCATGGGTATTGATACTTGGTTGACCCGTAGAAGTGAGTGTCGTGGAGGGAGCTAGTGTGGTCAAGCATCTAATCATCTGCTAAGAGTAAGCATAGCTGGATTTATCCAAGTGGGGATTCAACAAATATTATCTCAATATCCATAGGGTTGTGCATGTTCTTTGGAATCAAAACACTTTGCTTGGATCTCAAACATTGGAAAACAAACATTCAACATGATCATCAAAATTTCAAACCCTTTAGAAAGCAAATATCTTTGAAAAAATTCAAGTGTTATTGCTTGCCGTAGGGATTCTATCCTTAGATTTTCTAAGCATTTGAATTTACATCTGAATTTTCTCACTAAAGTCAACAATAGGGAACGTTTTCCTTAATTTCCTTGATTTCCACATAATGGAACTTGTGGGATGAGAAGAAATTGGGACATTGGACATTCTGTTTGAAAACATAATCAAGAATTGTTTGTGGTAAAAGGAAGTCATTAAGAAAAGCTAAGAAACAATTGAACCTCACACTTGTGCTCTTTCAAATGATTTCCTGAAAGATCAAGATTTGAAAAAGGTCTTAGTCAAAAAGCTCGCAAGAAAAGGTTGTCTATGCTTTACGAGTTTAGAGAAAGATTGACCTTCAACTTTTACAAACGTGCATCAAGGAACAATCCAAATTTGTATTCATTTTGCTATTGCCAGAATCCAAGTCTCTTTCAAAGGTTTGAATATCTCACATAGGAAGTACTAGCATGTTCTTTGACACCTTGGTCTATAAGTAAACAAAAGTCTTTCTAAGTCTCTTAGGATCAAAATCAAACTTTCATCCATCCTTCAAACATCAAATCCAAATTCACTTCACAAACAACTCTTGTCAATCTTGAAACAATCCTTTATGCTAAACTTTGGGAAAATCCTCTTGAAATCAAAAATCAAAACAAATCCAAATCATCTTGTTTGACTATGTGTGAATAGATGAATCCTTCTTTGCACACTTAGTCAAATTATCATCTTATGGACAAGTTCACTCTAGGACAACATCTAACCTCTTTGAGTTTATGATTTCATCATCCCAAATCAAAATCAAAATCAAATCGAATCAATCCAAAATCAAAACATCAAAACATAAAAATCAAAGTCCTAAGGTTTAGCATCCCCCTCAAGGTTTCCTAAGAGTTCAATCATCCACAAATCCTCCACCTTTCATTATCACCATCATCATCCTTTTGATCCTCATTGTCTTACACTTTATTTTTTGTACCTAAACATTAGATCAATCCAAAGAATTAGAGGTTCATCTCTTACATTCTTGAAAATTGATCCTCATTTTATGGTGCAAACTAGATCACAACACAAGAAGAACATGGAAACAAACAAAGAAACATCAACTTCAAGTGACCTAAGTCAAACCAATTCCAAAATAAATCCCATTGGATTGAGCAATCCCCTAACCAATCTTCCTCTATCATCACAAAATCCTCAAGAGGAAGGCCAAGTGGAAGACGTCGCCAATAATATCTTAGGGATGACACAAGATGAGATCATTGAAATGGTTCAAAATCCCAAAACTCATAGAATTTTCAATACCATGATGAGATTCAATCCCTCCCAATACATGCTTGAATTAGCTAAAGAAGGGGCTAAACTCCCTTCTGATTTTGATGTAAGCATTGTTGTGGAGAAGCCTCCTGAGATCATGACCCCAATCTCATCCACACCCCTAATCTCATCCACACTTCCATTCCAAAGCATCACCCAAAGCATCCCACAAATCACATCATCCATAGCCCCAACTCAACCCATTGTTAACAAGGGGAGCTCATTTCTTAATGCACTACAAACACACCCCCTTGTGAATAATCAAGGTTTGAACATGAACACTATCTTGGGTCAATCCATCCCATTGAATCAATTACACCCACATGTTCCTCTCACCTTTCAAGACCCCAATGACCCATCATATTCTTTCTGTGGGACACCAACATACCCTCTAAACACACAAACCTCTCTCCCTATGACTTCACAAGGAGTTGGGCTATTTGGACCAAGGGTCATCTTTGACCCTTCATCTTCATTTCCCCAAGGGAGTACACCACCCATTTTTCTACTAATTCCACCTTTTCCATTAACATCCACATCACCTCTCAATTTGGGGTTACCTCCTTTACCACCACTCAATCAAAATCAAAACAACTCCAATCATCAATAAAAGCATCATACCACATCCCCCAATCTTTCCATCGATATCGCAGCAACAAATGGTAACCATCCAAGCAACCCAAGCAATCACAACACCATCCACAAATATGGTCTCTCAAGGACCAACCATATCAATTGCACCATCCACCAAAAAAATCCCCACCATTAATATGACGGTATCTCTCATCACAAAAACGAACACCATTCCAAATCCACCACCACCACCTCCAAGATCAAACATGACAAACCCATATAGCATCACATTGCAAGCAACTCAACAAATGGCTTATCAAAAGACACTTCAGCAAATTCAAAATCAGCAAGTTGCATAGCGAGCTACTCAACAAGCCCATGCTACTCAACAAGCACAAGCAGCTCAAGCTGCCCAAAAAGCACAACAAACACAACAAGCTGCTCAAGCCCAAGCCTTATTACAACAACAACAAGTTGCCCAAGCTGTGCAAGCAGCCCAAGCAACTCAAGTTGCTCAAGCCGCACAGGTTGCACAAGTTGCTCAACAAGCGCAAGCTCAAGCTTAGGCACAATCCCAATACTAAGCTCAGCAAGCACAAGCACAAGCTCAATACCAAGTGCAACTAAACGTAGCCCCATATCAACAAGCCCTACAACAATACCAAGCATAGCAAGAAGCAGCATTACTAGCCCAACAACAACATGACCAACAACAAGTGTTGTTGGCACAACAACACGACCAGCAACAAGTGTTCTTGGCACAGTAACAACACAACCAACAACAAGTGTTGTTGGCACAACAACAAATGTAGGCATATCAGTAAATCTTGCAACAAACTCCCACCAACACACCCAACACTCCACCTATCACTCAAACACCTCAACCACTTCAAAACACATTCACTCCACCTCCTGATTCGCAAGACGATATGACGACACAAATCAAGCTGCTCTTGCAACAAGTGCTCGATCTCTTATCAGGGAAAACCATGAAGACACCAAGCAACCTATGTCCTTATCCATTTTAAAGGAGCCTTGCAATGGTACCATTCCCCAAGGGGTTTGAAATCCCCAAGTTTAAGAAATATCATGGGCTTGGTAATCCTAAATATCATATTAGGGAATTTCAAGTACATTGCATGGAGGTTGCATATGACGATACATATCTGATGCAGCTATTTCTTCGAAGTTTAGTTGGTCCCACCATGGAGTGGTTCTCTCACCTTCCTCCTGGCATCAAAAAGTTCCAAGAGATCGTAGACGCATTCATAAAAAATACACCTTCAATATTGGTATGGATGTCAGTCTAGAGGAACTATCTACACTTAAACAAGCTAAGGGGGAATCATTCCCTTCCTTCTTACAAAGATGGTGATCTAAGGCCAATAGAAGCAAATGGGCCATGCCTGAAGAATAACAAGTTTTCATTATCATCACTAACCTTGAGAAAACCTTGGCATTTCATCTTAAGGTATAATGTATCACCACTTATGACCAACTGATCCCCAAGGCGCTCAGCATCGAACGAGCCCTTATTGTACAAGGGGGAACACCTTCATATCAAGAAAATCAAGAAAATTTCCCATCCACCAGCTATAATGAGAAACCTCGCACATGGGCAAGAAACAAAATGTCACCAATGACATAGTGGCGGACACCAAGGCCATAATTAGTGCTCTAAAGCAAAACACCCAAACCTACCAGCAACCACAAAACAACAATTGAAATAACACGCAAACCAATGTGGTATCATAGCAACCACCCAACAATCAAGTCAACAATCTAAATAATCAAGGGGGACCACCTCCGCAAAATAGAAATCCCCCCAAGTGAAAGTACACTGCCCTTGGGGAACCAATTGAAGTTGTCATGAAGAAACTAATAAATGAAAATCTAATCAAGATTCCCACTTATGAGAACTATTAGTAACCTCAAGTGAAACCACCATGGTACAATGAGAATCATCTTTGTGATTTCCACAAAATCAAGGGCCACACAATAGCCAATTGCATGAGGTTGAAAAATCTAATCCAAGACCTCTTTAATGACAAGATCATAAAATTTGAGCAACCAATTGGGAATTAGAACTTAAAAATCTACACGAATCCGATGTCAGATCATTACCAAGGGAACAACCATGGAAAATAAAATTATTCCAACGTGAACCATGTGTATAATCATGTTGTCACATCCATTGATGAAATGGTCACCATTGTCACCATCAAAGGAAACAAAGCTAATTGTGGAGTCACCACATGAGGCAGAAAGGTCACCATTACTGGACCATCACAGCCACCTAGAGCATCCACTTCAAATACAAGAACCATTCCTAATGGCTATAATGTCCTAGACTAGCTAAAAATAACCCCGGCTCAAATCTCCATCATGGAGTTGCCGAAGATATCACCCGCCCACAAAAAAATCCTAGAGGAAGCATTAGCTTCATCCACCATCTCTTTGGATCTCGATGTTGACCAATTCCAAGCTATGGTCAGAAATATCACCACCTCAAGCCTCCTAACATTCTCCAATCAGAACTTCCTCGCACAACTATCTCACAATCGTGCACTCCAACTTGGAGTCCTGGTTCATAGAGACAAATTCAAGAGGGTCTTGGTGGATGGGGGTGCAATTCTCAACATTTGTTCCCTAAAATTAATAAAGAATTTGGGATTCTCAGAAGATGCCATTGAAAAGGAAAGGGAATCACCATCAGAGCTTATGATGATCTAGAAAGAGTGTCTCAAGGCTCTATTCAACTCCCTATTCAAGTAGGGCTCGCCATTATGTAAACCACATGCTAGGTCCTTGACCTTGATTTACCCTATAATATCCTTCTGGGGCATCCATGGATCCATGGGATGCAAGCAGTCACTTCCACCTTCCATCAGTGCATCAAGTTCCCATACAAAAATTAGGAGGTCACAATTCATGGTGATCTCGAGCCCTTCGCCTACTACAAAATCCTAGAAGCAAAATATTATAAAATTTTGCAAGTTCCAAAAAATGATGAAGACCCTACCACTCCATATGTAGAGCCAGCGATATTAGCCTCCACTTCTAAGAAAAAGACACCCGCCATCCCTCACATATCCAAAATCAAGGTCATTGTCCAAGACAATAGGTGTGGGGAATACAGAATGAAGAAAAGTTCTTTCGTCATAGGAGAGTTACCTCAATCTCCTAAGACTCATGGGAAACCCCAATCAGTTGAAACATCATCCCATACTTTCAAAGCAGACCCCTCTAGATTCAGGTCTTGGGGGGATCTAAGTCAGGAAATAGTAGATGAAAGAGACAAATCTAGTCTCTTATATCAAGATGAAAGGCTCATGCCTAATCTTCTAATGGATGAAAGTAGCAAAGGACTACAAATGATGCTTGATATAGGCTATGACAGAAACAAGAAACTCGAGAAGAATGAAAATGGCCTATTTGAACCCCTCATTCTAGAGAAGTGACTAAGAAAACTTGGTCTTGGATGTACCCCTCTGAAGGTTACCATACTTGGAAAAGGTGCCTTGCTTAGAAAGGTCAAAACTCCTCCTCAATAATCAGTAGTCGCCCTTCAATTACCCATATCCACAGGCCTACCTTTAGACAAATTTTCCTTTGACATAACTGATGTGTGTAGTAGTGATGAGGATCCCATAATTAACTTTCCCATGCTTTTCAAAGATTCCTCCTTGCACATTATTAGTACCTTATCTTTTGAGTCGGACCATCAAACCCATGAAATAAACCTAGTCTATCCCTAGCTCATCGATTACGACCAACGAGGACCTCCAATTCTGGACACTTTCAAAAATGATGAGGCAATCTCAAAATTCATGGGATTATGGGATATTGTAAAATATGGAGATCACAAGGTTGGGTTTGACATCATACTGGACACACAAGCCTATTACGGGGAAATGATTGAATCCTTCTGTCGCAAAAGTGAAAATCTAAGAATAATATCTAAGTCTTTGAGTGAAAACCACACTATGGCACTCTCTGACTTGAAAATAGTAAAAATAAAGGACGTATCTAGTGGTGAAAACCTCTATGAGGCACCAGAGGATGAAGGATTCAATCTTCCTCTCAGTGCAATTCATCAGGAAAAGTCAACAGTATTAGCCAAAAAGTGCAATCTAGTTAACTTGGGAATAGAGGAACAACCACACATAGCATTCTATGCAGAGTCACTTCTCATAGAAGAACGAGAACTTCTAGTTGTGTTCCTAAAAGAAAGAAAGAAAAACTTTGCATGGACCTATGTTGACATGCCTGGGCTTGATCTAGAGGTTGTGGTTCATCACCTAGTTGTATACCCCAAAGCAAAGCCTGTGAGACAAAAGCTCAGAAAAATGCATCCCCAGATTGCATTATTGGTCAAAATGGAATTGTAGAAGCTCCTAGATGCAGGGTTCATACGGTCGATCGATTATCTAGAATGGGTCTCCAACCTTGTACATGTTTCAAAGCCCACTAGGGGAATTCGTATCTACATAGATTTCAGAGACCTCAACAAGGCATTTCCCAAGGATGACTTTCCACTTCTGAACATTGACATGATCATGGATATGACGGCAGGAAATGAGATGCTATCATTGATGGACAGGTTCTCAGGCTACAACCAGATCATGATAGCTAAAGAGGACCAACATAAAATGGATTTCACTTGACCATGGGGGACATATTGTTGGAATATGATGTCATTTGGGTTGAAGAATGCAGGAGCCACCTATTAGAGGGCCATGACACTAATCTTTCATGACATGATCCATAAAACTGTGGAAGATTATGTGGATGATATATTAGCCAAGTCAAAGAAAAGACGAGATCATATAGCCACATTGGGCTCCATCTTTGATAGGTTGGAAGAATACAAAGTCAGAATCAACCCAAAGAAGTGTGTCTTCAGAGTATAGTTAGGGAAACTCCTTGGGTACATCTTGTCCATGAGGGGAATTGAAATAGATACTACTAAGGTAAAACCTATTCTCTAAATGGAGGCACCTAAAATACTGAAATAGCTAAGGGGTTTACAAGGGAGACTCCAGTCCATCCGCCAATTCATAGCACAACTAATAAACAAGGTTGTCCCCTACTCTCATCTACTCCACAAGGGGGTAGCATACAAGTGGGATGAAAAGTGTGATCGGGCCTTCAACAAAATCAAAGAATATTTGCTCATGCCACCTGTCCTCATGCCGCCAATTCCAGGAAAACCTTTGATCTTATACATATCAGCAATAGTGGCAGCTCTTGGCGCTCTCCTCGCATAGCACAATGAAAATGGAAAATAGAGAGCTATCTATTATATCAGCAAAACCATGGTGGGCCATGAATTCAACTATACATCCATTAAGAAGGCTTGTCTAGCAGTCGTATTTACAGCACAAAAGTTCAGAAATTACATTGTAGCCCATCAAATAAAGCTTATCACAAAGATAGATCCCCTTAAGTACTTTATTTCAAAAGCAACACTTATAGGGCAGACAACAAAGTGGGTTATGATCCTCACCAAACATTACATTGAATATGTGGAATGTAAGGCCATCAAAGGACAAGCAATTGCAAAACAACTGGCAGAAGCACCAATCTACTAAGAAAATCCCCTTGTCTC